>JALIGW010000051.1:3803272-3858503 GCA_023053685.1 Diadophis punctatus similis | reverse complement strand
ATAACTTGGGATCCTGTGAACCCCCACAATCCGAAGCAAAGACAGGTCTGTCTTTTCCCCTCTTCCCTGGTGCGAGAAATCCTGGTGCGCCCCCCCCCCGAAAAAAAATTACCCAACCCCCCAAGTTATTTTGGAGGAAAATGGCCATTTAGAAAAGCAGTTGAGTTTCCAACAAAGGCTCCGGTCCCAACTTAAATGAGGTGCCCCAACAGTACGCCAGAGGTTGGGACATTCTGCAGTTCTTTGCAGAACGAATTTAATGCTCATGAAAACTCATGCAATTGCTTACCTGGGAACCTTGCTTATCCTAAAGCTGTCCTTCTAGGTCAAAATCTGGAGGTTGGCCGTTTTGAGAATATATCCTTCCTCCTTTGTTCTGGAGACAATACGCTCCTAAACCTGATCTTGCGGATTTGCCCAGGCATTTCCATAGACCAGTATTCCCGGTAGAATAAAAACCACTGTTGGAGCTCCAATAAAAGAGAGCGAATGGACCCTGGTTTTGCTGGCTTTCATAATAGCAATTGTATGCTTTTAAAAAAAAATCATTCAGGAACAAGCCCACAAAATAAATTAAAAAACCATGCCAGTTTAACGTTTTCTTTTTGTTTGTAAATAATAAGCGATGAGGCTTATTATATGAATATGAATGAGTAGCTATACCTCTATCTATATTCAATATATATTCAATCACTGGAGGAAGCCTTGTATAATAAAAAATACAGGCGCTGCCTTAAAATACGAGCATATTTGTTCACGTGATCCTGAGAAGTGGAGATGGTGTTGATTAAGGCTGCGACTTCCACCCGGCTTGTCCTCAGTGATCCAGCCCCGAGATCCTTCAGATTGGGGGGGGGGGTCTGTGCCATACAGACGGGGTTGAGCCCACTGGGTCAAAGGCTCCCCCAGACCTTCCGACAGAGAAAAGGACTCTTCAGAAAATCTGGCACTTCCACGGCTGTGTCCTTTCACTATCCAAGGGGCATCGCAGCATGGATTTCAAGGTTTCTTTGTAAATCCTGATAACATCTGGGTTGGTGCGATCCTTCTTAGTCAAAGTGATGCAAGGGTGGGCAGACTTTCTTGTCTTTTCACTGCAAAGTAAGCTACCAAGGTTAACCTAGTTAAAGGACCTATATAGGACTAATCATCTTCCTAATCATCATCACTACCACCACCACCGCCACCATCATCTGTGAGCAGAAAGGCAGGGGGTGGGGGCTCATATAAATGGTACAAGAGGGGCTTCTCCCTCTTGGCTCGACTTAACTCCTGTCTCAAAGCTTCGGGGTGGAAGGGAGATGTTTGCATTGGGTGTTGATCCAGGAAGCCTGGCTTGGCAACACTGGATTCCTAGCCATTCTCTGTTCGATCTGCTGTATGGTTGCAAGCCTGCCTCAGTCCGGCAGAATGGAATCATCCGACTGTTTGCATGCCAGGGTGGAGTGAGACTCAGAGACAAATATAGAGAAAGTTGGGTTTGGCCAGTCAGCACTGAGATAAAAAACTACAGTGTTGGCGCTTTCACTATGCATCTATCTCTATCTCTCCTTCCTTCCTTCCTTCCTTCCTTCCTTCCTTCCTTCCTTCCTTCCTTCCTTCCTTCCTTCCTTCCTTCCTTCCTTCCTTCCTTCCTTCCTTCCTTCCTTCCTTCCTTCTCCCTGTCTGGTAAAGCTTGATGATTTGCCTGTACACAAAGCCGGTTTAGACAAAACAATAGTTTTGTTGTTGTCCCTACAAAGGATATTACCAACATCTACTATTCGTCCACTTGAAAGGAACAGCATCTCTTGTGTCTCTCACTACTCTAAAGTTTAACTTTGAAGTTGTGGAAGTGCCCAGTCTAATCCAGGATGTGATAAGATTTCTTTTACCATTCAAAATCTGACAATTGGACAGAAATTTGTGCATACGTATTTCATTTCAGTTATTTACATTCTTCTGCTTTCTAAGGGCTGAGCGACTGAGAATAAGGCTGGAGTCCAGACATCAAGGTCCAGAGGAAACTTTTATTCAAGAATTGATCACCTCCGGGAGCACAATCCAGTCAAAGTGTAGCTCTTGGAAAGTGGCCTTAGGCATATATCCAAGGGAGTCAGCCCTTTTGATGTGAAGCTTACTTCCTAGAAAGTGGCTTAATAGAATTTTATCCCAATGATCTTAATAGGGAGCTAAGCACAGGAACCAGACTGGAAAGCTCTGAGCCTGGGCATCCCTTTTATAATCTATTAACCTGCCAAAAAAGCCTTCCAGTATCGGAAATGGAAGGATTCGTCTAATATTTAACACTTGCGGAACAGGAAGTGGTGCATTTTCCTCTCGCATTTTCCCCATTAGGTAGAGCAGAACCTGAAACACCCATCACCAATCAAAGGGGGGGGGAGATAAAAGAAGAAATAAAAAACAACAACAACTTTCAAAGACCATTGCGGGAGGGAAGTAGTAATAAAAGAAATCGCACATGCGCCCCCCCCCCCAGAAATTGTGTTTCAAGCAAACAAACGAGGAGCAAACGAAAGTAAACCTGCGGATCCTACAAGCCAAGTGTGAAACTGGTCGAGTGAGGGGAATCCAGTTGGCCAAGATGTGGCTGGAGAAAAGGATCTAAGGCTTTTTCCTTCTAAGCATCTGTTCATAGAGCAATAAAATGGAAAGATTTACAATCCTTGCAGGGCCTTCTCTGCCTCTCCCTCTCCTTCTGTCTTTCACCCCACCCTTCCGTCGTATGCGCGCACACACACATACACACACACGCACGAGCATCCTTCCAGGAATTACTTACGATGATTTATAACAACAAACACAGCAATTGTCAAACTGATAAAATATTCTGGGCGATATGCAGGAATCAGCGTTATCATTAAAGGGCCTTCTCCGTTTAGGTTCGGAGTTTCTTTCTCTTCTTCTTCTTCTTCTTCTTCTTCTTCTTCTTCTTCTTTCTTCTTCTTCTTCTTCTTCTTCTTCTTCTTCTTCTTCTTCTTCTTCTTCTTCTTCTTCTTCTTCTCTTCTTCTTCTTCTTCTTCTTTCTCTCTCTCTCTCTCTCTCTCTCTCTCTCTCTCTCTCTCTCTCTCTTTCTCTCCTCTCTCTCTCTCTCTCTCTCTCTCTCTCTCTCTCTCTCTCTCTCTCTCTCTCTCCCTCCCTCCCTCCCTCCCTCCCTCCCCCCTTCCCCCTGTGTAATTTTTGGGTTCTCACTGGGACCAACGGAGAGAATATGCAACCTGCATGTGTGTGCATTCAGATTCTGAAGAGCAAATATGTTTCTTAGTCACTAACCCAAAGCAAAATCATTTGTCATATCTGAATAATTGAATTAATGTGTTATTGTTTGAATGTATAATTCATAACACAGGAAACTCCGTCTATGTCCTGACACACAACGGAAGTCATAAAAAAGCAACAATCTGAAGAGGAGACAAGAGAAAGGGAGCCTTAATAAAGACTATGCTTTTTTTCAAAAAAAGATATCTCCAAACAGGCAGAAATTTCATCGCTTTGTTCCATACCTATCGCAATCAATGTGGGAGCCTCTTTAGTTATAGATCTGACTACTGGCCAACCCCCCCTCCCTTCCACACACAAAAATTTATAGCTATATTACTCAAGCCTTTAACAGTCCCATTTTTTAAAAAAAAAAGTTATTTCAATACAAAACCACGTGTTTGTTCGTTTGCTTGCTTGTTTACAATAGAGCATCTTTCACAAAAGGAATCAAATGCTGTTCTCTCTCCAGTGGGAATATTCCCCTTTTCAGCTGCCCTCCTCGAGATCCTTCCGGGTTCGCCAATCCTCCCGGCACAGAAGCCCTAAAAAAAAACGAAGTATCCTAAAACCACCCGGGCTTTTGTGGACTGATGGAGCCCCGCCGGCAGCCTTCGCGAGGTGGTGGTGGTGGTGATGGTGGTGGTCCCAGAAGTACCTTTAAGAATTCATTATCTCTTAGTTAAAGTCTGCCTTGGGTAAATTCCGGCTCGATTTTATAGCCTCCCATTATGACGCAAAGCAAAATTTACGACCCTGGCTTGAAAAGGAGTTCAGGCCCTTTTCTCACCGTTTCAGAATGGGTAGCAGATGCCCTGACAGCTAATATTGTTCCTCCCGTAAGAGAGAAACGACCAAGCCATTTCTTTACCCTCTATTTCTCCCCCTCGGCAGCCTTTGGCCAAAACCGTCCCTTTCCTCTCTTCTCCCAACCGTGGTCCCCAGAAGGCTCCGTTTCTTAATCTCGCACTATCCAGAGTCCACACATTGGGGCGTCTCTCGCCCCCCAACAGGCACTCACTCACACGCACGGCCCGTCGAGAACAGCGTCGGACTAGGAGCAGGGTTACAAATCAGGAAAAAGAGAAGGGCCCCTATTTGTCAAGCATTTTGACAGCTAAGTCCATTAAGGATTCCGAAATATAAAAGAAAAGAAGAAAATGTGTACATACCAAGCTCCGCTTTCTTTCTTTCTTTTATTAGTGGAAAAAAATGTATATATATTTAGTTTTGTGTTGTTTTGTTTTCCCCCCTTCGGCTTTAGCCAAAGAGCTTTAGGTGTGCAATAGAAAGAGCCCAGCGCCCCTTTGTATATTATATTCTTGGGATCTCTTCAGTTTTCAAGTCTGATAGAGTCCTTTGCTTGGCAGATTAATGACGACTCCGCGTTTCTTAAGGGACGCGCTGAATTAATTATTTCGCCCATCACGTGGTCGGGGCTTGGAGCAAAATCTATTCTTATCATCTTCCTTCGCACTTCAAGAGGCTGTCTGCCGCGACTCCTCCAGAGCAAGATGATTTGGGTCTACATCGTTATATTTAACCCTCTCCTCCTCCTCCTCCTCCCCCGCCAACCCTCCCCCCTTCATTACACACACACGCGCGCTACCACCACAACACACACACACACACACCAGGAAGAAGGTTTGGAGAACATAGCCGCGGCGAGCAGCGCCAGGCTTCCCATTTATTGTGCGGGTGGAGGGACCCTTGTTCTCGGCGCTGCCTCCGAGCACCTCCGCCTCTTGGAAAGAGGCTCAGGGCAACGGGAGAGGCGCGGCAGCCGAAGGGATTGGGAGAACCCCTTATGGGTACAAAGTGTCCTGGATGGTGGTGGTTGTTGAGGGCAGGGAGGCCTCCCACCCCCCTCGAGACTGCGCCCTCACCCACTCCCGAATAAAAGGGAGGTCAGACCACGAACCCCACCCCCACCCATGGCTGGATCTTTGGGGTTTGGCCTCCAGCCTTGGCACTCTACGGGAGAAGGCAAGCCAACATGTGTGAGGCGGGCGGGCGAGGGACGGCGGGCTTGGCTGGTGGAATCAAAATATCTCCGATATAAATACTGTAGCGCCATCGACCTCGTGGAAAGAGAAATGTTTGACTAGGGGCTGCCTGTCAGGGATTTTTTTTTTATGGCGAAGGGAGGAGGAGCTCTCCGACAGAAACTGCTCCAGGAAACTTTGCAGCCCTCATTACTACCTCGGTCACCCGGTTCCTGGCTTTGGCCGCCGGAAGGTCTGGCTTCTCCCCTTCTGTCTTCTCTCCGTCCCTCCTCCCCCCTCCCCCGGGCGCCCTCCAGATGGGTTGGTTGCGAAGCCCATCAGCCACATGTCCAAAGGGCAGATATGAGGGCGATTTCAAAACAGCTGAAGAAAGGCAAGCAGGCCAGCGCTCGCTTTCCCGTTGATTGACCTTCCTTCCTTCCTTCCTTCCTTCCTTCCCTTCCTTCCTTCCTTCCTTCCTTCCTTCCTTCCTTCCTTCCTTCCTTCCTTCCTTCCTTCCATCCTTCTCATTCCTTCCTTCCGTCCTTTGCAGGAAGGGAAAGCAATAGCAGCAGTCTGGCCTGGACTGCTTGGTGGTAAGGGGCTGCTCCAGACCCGCATTGCCCCAAAGTGGAAGGAGCCACCACAGAAACCCAATGCAATTGAAGTGCCATTAAACATTTCATTTACTTCCCATGATTACTTCCCATGCATATACCAAGTTTCCCTTTGGGGCTCATTAACAATTACAACTTGGGAGAAAATTAGCAGAGACTCTATGGGCTGCGTCTAAATTTAGAAAGCGATATGGGCCTGAAGCCTTAGGTTGGGGGCCCTTGCAAAAAAAAAAAAAAGGCCTGAGTACAAAAGGCCACTGGCCATTCTGGGGTTCAACTTTCCTACTAAGGCCTCAACACAGCCTTAGGTCACAAACAAGCAAGAATGGTCTCTATTATAGCCTGAGTGGACAACTCCAGTCAAAGGATACGAACACTTCATTTCGGCCCATGGCAATGGGATTTGAACTCCTTCCACTGAATGTGGATTCTTGTCCCAGGTAACCTTCCTTAGAAAGGTGAAGGTAAAAAAAAGTGGAAAATAAAAAATAAAACAGCAAGGGAGGAGCAATTTCACTCAATTCTATGCTTCTTTTTTCCCTCTCAATGCAGTTCTTCTAGATTTAAATAGCCCAAATGTGCAGATCAAAGATTTCTGTGACTTTGCAGGTTTTTGATCCAGAAATAAATTCATTCAAAATTTTGCCTTCTCTTGAATAAAAATTTAGGAACATGCACACCCTCTGCAAAACTCTAGAGGGTAAATTGGGGGATGGGGGTAGGGGGAGAGAAGAAGAATGGTTTGGAATTGAAATTATTTACTGAAATGAAGCCACTACTATTTTTCTAGCCTGATTTTGCCCTGAAGAAACGGAAGGAGGGTCTGACATGCGACTTGACTAGGTGCAGCAACCACGAGAACTGATTGATCGTGTGGTGCTGGATTGGAGAATACAGAAGTTAGAATATATTGGGAAATGAATAGGCTAATGTTCACCTCCAGCCTCGAGCTGCAATATTAATTATTTTAAATTTACTGCAGTGGTTTACTTTATTGATACTACTATCCCAGCCAAAACATCTAACATCCTTTAGAAAGGGAAAAAAAAAATATGGGTAAGTTTATGATTCATAGCATCCTACTCTTCATCCCTCTAGCCTTGATTCAAATAGTTCCCTCAGATTCTAATGCAGATGTTCTAACACTTCTAAAAGGAGTTGGGACCAAATCACAACTTTCTCTGGAAAGGAAAACCCATTGGATTAAGAGGAGCCTGTGAATAACAGTTTCGGGATCAGGGTACAGGACAAGTATACATACACAAAATGACATTAAAATGTCACTGGGGGGAAAAAATTCCTAAAAGTAAATAATACTAGTGAAAGTAAATAACATTGCAGAGTATTTTAAGGCACCCTGAAAACTTCCCAGTTGTACAATGGAAATAGCTTTGGCTAAATGGGAAGCTTCAACTTAAACCAAGAAATATTTCAAAGTACCTTCTTTTTTTCCCCCTCCTGACATAGGGAACTCTTGATCCTGGCCATATCTGCTGGTGACTTCGCTCCACTGAACCAAGTGATTTTACAACGTGATCCTAGGCACGTTTCCTCAGAAGGAAGTGGCTTAGCTCGGTAGGATTTATTCCCAGGCAAGCAGGAAGAGGACTGCAGCCAAGTATGTTTATTTAGAAGCAGCTGGTCCTGGAATCAGACTTATTTTTAAGTAACTATGCATAGAACTGAAACGTGGAGGTCCGTTCCATGCAGAACAGCTTGGAATTCCGCAGGCTGAAACCGAACCCTGTCCAAGGGAGAGTGCGTAAAGATGGAGGAGACCTTTACATATTATCTTGGGAATAGGACCTCCTAAAATCAGAGAGTGGCGGGATTCTTAACTAACAATCCCACTCTCTCTTTTTCTGCTTGTTTCTTGAAACATTTGTACTGAGGACACCATCTTTTCTTTTTTTTCTTTTTTTAAATCATACTTTGACAAGCATCCACCCTCCTATCCTGGGCAAACGTCTCTATGCAGAATATCAGTCTTTACATTTTGTATGTGTGCATCAAAACTGGGCATGCAAATGACGATACCAAAGGCCGTTTGTATAAATAGTTGTTTATTCAGAGGCCAGCAAAACATTGGCAAAGTCTAGTAAACAGAGTTTGTTCGTTGGACAATGCAGTTGGACCCAAAGGCGATAGATAGTCCTACGCAAAGGAACGAAAAATGACTTCAACTTCCATTTGCTGCATGTACCACCCGAGCTTAACTCCCAGCCAGAACAGCCTTCCTTGCTGTCCTCCCTCCCAGAAACAACGAAAAAGGACAGTAGGAAGTAACAGTGGGCACCCACGTGCATTTTCATTCACATTTTTGACCAAATGTTTACAATGTGGAGCCATCAAATAGAAAACCTTTGATACTCGGCCACTTTATCATTTCCTTTCAGGGTGAGCTAACATACATACCACCAAGATTTAAGACTTTTTTTAAAAAAAAAGCTCAAAGAGGATTCCCCTGCACTCAAACACACTCTCTCAAGTCAACTTTAGTTTGAACTAAACATTTGTCAAGAAGACATTAACATTACAAAGGACTTGGGCCAGTTCTGTTTTCTCACACCTTCTGCATCCTCTTCAGTTCATGGGTTTGAGGAGGGCTGAGCTATATAGCCGAGTAAAATTTGTCCCAACAGCAATTCTCTTCAGAACATGTTTATTGGGAAATAAGTGTCATTGTGTGTGGGGAGGGGGCAATGGGCAGAGAGGGCTTATAGCTTTCCTAGGGTGTTTAATTTTACAGCCTTCCTCACTCTCATCCTGTTAGTAAAACCAGAGTTTGCGGCTAACTGGCCCTTGCTGTGCCCAATCCCTGGAGTTTATTTCTGAACAAGTATGGTAGCATTAGGCTTTGGATCTGTGGTCCTAAACAGGATTAAGTTAAAAAAAAATCTAGCTTTACCAAAGTGGCGGGACTACAACTCCCCGGTTAAGTTGTTTGGAGGAGAAAGAGTTTTGTGCCCCAAATGCCAAAGAAATTTCCCTTGTTCTCGCCTTTCCCAGATTTTCTCCCAAGCAATCATATTGAAATCTCTTACTAGGGAAATGACCCATTAGAATAAAGACTTCCAGAAGAAGCAAGACTGAAAGACTTAGGACTTGCCTGCTAGTAAGTAGGCAAAGGTTTAGGCCGGCCAAGGAACTGAGGCTGCCGGTTTCCTGCTCAGGGCAGAACAGGGCTGCGGTCGGTAGTGGTTCAAACCAGGCCCACTGTGAGCTCTCCCTTCCTCCGGATTCAAACAATTGCGGGAGGAGAATTTTGAAAAGACCCAGGGACAACCCACCCCGGTTAGCAGTTAGGTGGGCGCTTTAAAAAGAAAGAAAGAAAGAAAGAAAGAAAGAAAGAAAGAAAGAAAGAAAGAAAGAAAGAAAGAAAGGAAAGAAAGAAAGAAAGAAGAAAGAAAGAAAGAAGAACGAAAGAAAGAAAGAAAGAAAGAAAGAAAGAAAGAAAGAAAGAAAGAAAGAAAGAAAGAACAGAACCTCAGATTTAGACTTCAAGGGGGTTTGAAATAGTCCTTGTGCTTTGCTGGGCGGCCGAAAAGGAGGGGGACTCCCCCAGTCCCAAGAGGTTAAGGGTTTAGAGGTCATTCCTCCAGGCTGCAATACAGGCTAATCGCATAGAAATTTGTCCTCTGGATGAACCTGTTTCTACAGTTGAGCTGAACTTCAGTAAAAAACAAAAGGAAGAAAGAAAAGGGGAGCGAGAGCAAAGAATTACCTTTTGAGCCTCTCAACGTGGAGGCGTCCTCTTCCCCCTGAATGGACGGGGGTGCTTTTTGTCATAGAGACAATGCCACAAATAATGCCCAAATATCCATCTTAATATCATGACGGGCACATATTCAACGGGGAAAACCGGAACGAGCCAGCGCTAGAGGCTGAGCCTGAGACCAAGAGAAGGTTCAGCTCAAAAGGGGACAAAGAAAGGACTCTGGCAACGAAAGAGAGAGAAAGGAAGAGCCTGCTAGGAGATTAATCCTAAATTTTTCCTATCCGCAAGCTTTATAATTTAACTACCAGGTTTATTAAGATCCACTAACATTAAGTGTGGGTCTCTGAGATGTCCATTGTTTAGGGAGAAAATGTCCTTTTTCTTTCCCTTTCCCTATTATTACTTTTATTGTTTTCCTTTAAATCAAGGAACACGCCTAGAAATCAATCTGCCTGGGGGCAAAAGAAAGAAAGAAAGAAAGATGCCTGTATGTTAGGGTGAGGTTCCCGAGTTCAAAACTTTTCCACCGATAGAATTTGAGATTGCATATTCCGCTAAACCTAGTGAATTTATTTGGAAATAAACACGCGTTAAGCACAAATTGTAAATGTAAAGGAACTGTGAGTTTAATACTTGAACCCCTTTCTCCCTGCTTTTCCAACTGAAAATGGGCAGAAGGGACACATTTGCTTTGTTCCTGTCACAAGATAAGGTTGGAAAGAATAAACGATTTTAAGAGGGAGGGGGAAACCCTCCTTTATGTCATCGTGGTGTGAGCTTAAATTCTTGTGGCAAAAGCTAATTTTTTTTCAAAGCAGAAAAGAAAAAAAAAACAAAGAACACAAAAATCTTACTTGTCTGTGCAAAAGGCATGAATTTCTGCCAAAGTTTACTGTCACTTGTTCTCCTCTCAGTAAGAGCTGCCTTTATATGTTGAAAATCTGTTTAAAATATATCCAAGTTCTTGTATTTACATCTGAATCAAAAGAAAGCACTGCCCTTTCCATTCAAACCATAGAATCTACCCCTTCTCTGTTTTGTTCATTTGCTTTTAATGCCAACACAATAAATTAAGTCAAAAGAGGCTAGTAAAAAAATAGCAATCTAGGATGAACATAAAATAAATTTGAGGGTCACGAATCACGTGGAATATTTACTACACTGGTGGGGGGGAGAGGCTTGGCTTTTGTGGTTGATTTAATCCACTTTCTCCCTCCTCCTCTCCTCCTCCTCCTCCTCCTCTCTTGGATTAAAGTACAAGCCATGAACAAAAGGGAACACTTAGTCCATTTCAAATTTTAAAACATCCCAGTTCTTTCTCATCACATCTGAAAAAAAAAACTGGGAAAAGATTTCCTATGTACAAAAACACCTGAAAGGAAAGCAGCAAAGGAAATCAGTTTTTCAAAAACAAAATCCAAGCAGGGGGGGGGGGGTTTGTCGGGAGGGAAGAGTAAGATTTGTTTTAATCTCTGTTGATATTTTTGGTTTGATTCTTTTTTTTCCTAACTAACAAATAAATACATAGGCTAATAACAATATCACCAACACATGAAAATAACCCGTTTCACTTCATTTTTTAAAAAGATCTTCCTGAAAAGGTGGAGGAATTGGGTAAGCTTTTAATTTAAGGTTGTTTATTGAAAGTACTCAAAGAAATGGAAAGAGAAAGTTTGCCTGTTTTCAAGACAAAGCTCAGTTTTGGATCTGCCCTGCTCTACAACCTGGAATGATGAAAACCAAGCAAAAACAGCTAACCTCAAACACCCGAACCTTTCCTGGTAAGATTATAAGGGCAATTCCAAATGGGTTGTTTGCAATAGCGCCTGGCTGTGTGCTGCCAGGAGAATTTCATTTAAAAAATATTAATTTGATTCATTCAGATAGATTATACAGTATATCACTTTCTCACCACCTGGAAGCAGGATTTGTTTGTTTGAATGTTTAAGTTGACTTCCTTCACTCCTGTGGTCCCAGTAACATTTGTCTCCAATGTCTTAGAAAACAGGAGGCGACCCATTGGAAAGTTGTCAAGTGTTACACCTTGCTTTCCCTTTCACCAGGATGAGTATCGGTGTCACTATGTGCTTGTATTTGACTGCCTGCATTCTGGGCAGCCTAATTCCGAAGGGGGAAAAATACACCTTTTTTCCCCACCAAGTTTCCTATAAAGTGGTCAAATCCGTTTGGTGTTCCTTGGAAAGAGTTTGTAAATGTTGGCTGGAGGCGGAGGACGAACTGGATGTGCGGCCTTTGGTGTTGGGGAGCTTGTGGTCTTTTTTCCACTTCATCCTTCGGTTCTGAAACCAGATCTTAATTTGCCGCTCGGAGAGACACAACGTATGGGCGATTTCAATTCGGCGGCGCCTGGTCAAGTACCGGTTAAAGTGAAATTCCTTTTCCAGTTCAAGGACTTGCTGCCTGGTGTAAGCTGTGCGGGAGCGCTTTGGTTCTCCTCCGGTGTAGTTTGGATTTACTGAGAGGAGGGAGGGAAAAAAAAACCAAAGGAAGTTGTTAACATCCTTCCTGCCCCAAATAATATTTGTAAGTCAATTGATGAATTTTTTTTTGTCTCATTAGACTTGCCAAGGCTTAATAAACTCCACTGCAAACTCTTCTACATTGGCTATTACTAGCAAGTGGGCTTTTCATTCATTCATTCATTCATCCATCCATCCATCCATTCATTTATTCATTCATTCATTGGTTTCCTTTCTCGGTCAAAGAGTGGACTTCAGAAATCCCAGCACCCTTTGTGAAAGAGAATCTCCTTCTGCCTCAGGCACATGGCCAAGAGGCCTATTTCATCCAAGCCCCAAACATTTATGGCAAGAGTAGTGAGCAAACTCAATTTCCACCTAACTTTCTCCTGGTGGGACCTGGAAAGGCCTTTGGAGGAGGGAGAGAGAGAAAGAGAAAGAGAAAGAGAAAGAGAAAGAGAGAGAGAGAGAGAGAGAGAGAGAGAGAGAGAGAGAGAGAGAGAGAGAGAGAGAGAGAGAGAGAGAGAGAGAGAGAGGTGGAGAAAAGAAAGGGAGGCTTACCAGAGTTAACGTGGACTTTCTTCATCCAGGGATACACCACGGCTGGCTGCTTGGCTGCTGCTGCTGTTGCGGGTGACCCGTTGGGGCTTTTGAGATTTGGGTGCTGGCTGCAAGTCCTGGGGGCAGGCACGGGGGCCGGGGGGCAGTGCTCCCCTTGCCCGGGAAAAGGGCCGGTCAGGCCGGATTGCTCCTGCCCGTGACCCCGCGCTTGCACCGCCGAGCCTTGGGCATTGCTGCAGCTGTAGGACTGCTGCCCGCTGTAGTTTGGCCGCGCATAGAGTCCCTGGTGCTGGAAATCCGAGTCTTGCGATGAGGCGCCGTAGTAATCCGAGCCTTGCTCGGCTAGGTAGTTGTTCTGCAAATACTCCTCGCAAGGGGGGAATTTGGGGTCCACGTACTTCGAGTTCACCATATACGAACTCATGGCCATTAATTTCGGAAGATGGAAAATACTAATTTTTTTTTCTCGCGCTGTCTTTTTTTCCCCCCCTTCCAGAGAGCCCTCCTACTTGCTGTCAACTGAATAAAGTTAGGCGTCCACGTGACCGGCTGAGCCAATCGGGAGACGCGGGGCTTTTATCGCCGGATTTGTGTGTGTACGCCACAATTTCCTCAAATTTCACTAAATAATCGAAGGGGCAATCAAGGGGACCCGCATGTTATCCGATGCGTGTGCCTGGCTTCCCGCCCGCCCCCGCACATGTTTACAAAGGCGATGCGACTCCCTAAAACCCCGATTCAGCCATCGATGGCCAAGCCCCCCCCCGGGGGGGCAGGGTGGCCACTTCCCTCTGCCCCCTTTTCTCCCCTCTCCGCCCGCCGGCTCCCCCAGGTGAAGGGTGCCTTTTGTCTCTCCCCTGCCTTTCCTAACCTTGGGATGTGCCCTTCCCTGCCTTTGACAAGGTAAGGCGCCGCGAGAAAGGCTCGTTTAGTTTGGCAGGGGCAGTAAAAAAAAATAGAAACCAAGGCAGGGCGAGCGAGCGAGCCCCGGAATATCAGGGGAAGGGCAGGAAATCAGGAGCCAGCATCAAACGCCCGAGCAACCCCGCCTACAATGGACCTGGTTCGCCTTTGTGGCCGGGGTCAATCCAAAGTTACCCTAGTCTACTAGATGGGGCGGCGTGCAATTAGGCAATGAGTAACTCGCTTCGGAGTCCTTGTCCCCCAGCTTAAAAATCGCTTTGGGTCAAAATGCAACACAAATCGGATAGCCCAGGAAACTATTGGGAAAGTTTGGAAGTTCAATTCTTGTCTTTCTTTCTTTCTTTCTTTCTTTCTTTCTTTCTTTCTTTCTTTCTTTCTTTCTTTCTTTCTTTCTCTCTCTCTCTTTCTTTTTCTTTTTCTCTTTCTCTTCTTTCTCTTTCTTTCTTTCTTTCTTTCTTTCTCTCTCTCTCTCTCTTTCTTTCTTTCCTTCCTTCCCTCTCTCCCTCCCCCCCCTCTCTTTGTAAAAACAATCAGACACGGAAGAGAAACAAAAGCAAACCCACACGTTAAGAAAAACCTCTATCAAATAATCAGCCCCTTTTCAGACGACATTTCTGCTACAAAGATAGGAATGCTTTCCGAGACACCCGATATTAGTTTGGAAAGAAGGCATGTAAATGAAGAGGGGAGGGGGAAAAAACCCTCCGCGAATATCAAGATTTTATTCACCTTTCACAAACGGGCCGCTGATATCGAAAGAGAAGGTTTTCAACCAGCCGACTAGCCTTTTCCCAGGTTCTTTGTACTGTGGGTGTTGAGGCATGTTTAAGATGGGATGTGCTACCAAAGGACAATTAAAATGTGACGAAGACCGTGGCTCCTGTTCTAGCGTGAGGCAGGGCATCTTTGCAGCTCTTCTCCCTTTAGGTCGCCTAACCATGAGCAGAAAAGTGAAGTTTTTGCATCGACCATATATTCCCCTAGAATCGAATCTGTGACTACGTAAACACCACACAAATTCGGTTCTACAGGGTATATATAGACAACGTAACAACATTCTGGTCTCCTTTTCTGAAAGGCAGCCACACTGTCCTGTTTCCAGCCCTCTGACTTTCATCCAAGGAATACACACCACTGGGCTCTGTTGGGGGAAAGACCTGGCGTCATGGGTATGAAGGGAAGGATATGTATAATTTCATAGAAAAACGAATAATAATAATAATAATAAAGCACAACTGATGTGACAAGGAACAGGGAGCAGGACATCCAGATTTCAAAATGTACAGAGCTGAGCCAGTCTAACAGAACCAAGAATCTAGATACCTTCACATCTGAATCGGGAAATGATTTGACAAGTTAAGTTTCTCTTTGTAAAAAAAAAGAAAAAAAAAGAAAAAAAGAAAAAAGAAAAAAAAAAGAAAAAAAAAGAAAAAAAAAGAAAAAAAGAGGAAGGTATCCAACTAATAAATAAATCGTCTTTCATCACCAAAGAAAAGTTGTCGTACAAATGGAGATTCTCTTACAAGAAAAACAGGTATTTAACTTTGTTTTTGATAATACAAGAGGGGAGGAGGAAAGCCTCTTTTTAAAGATTCCATTGGTCTCTTAAAAACAAAGAGGATCTGTTTAAAATAAATATATACTGATATAGGCAACAAAAGCCCTGTCTTCTGGTTTTCAGACAGTTGCATTTATGCGAAGAGTAGGGCCTGAGGTCACCCTAAATCATTTACAAACATATCCCAGCAGTTTCATTATTTCTACTTTGTCGACAGCAGCACACTTGAGTCCAAAAGTTCAAGCATTGTGGCTGACCCATTTCTAAGGGCTGTTTTGCGGTCATCTCCCTTTAGTTCTCTGGTTTGGCTATTCAAAAATAATACAAAATAAAACAAATATCAGGATATGTAGGTGTATCTTTGAACAGTAAGCTTAAAGGGCTGCTCTTTTTGTTTTCTTTTGTTGAATTGTGAGGCAGAGTGCTTTTTATATCCGAAAGTGGTTCTCTTTCCGTGGAAACAGAATCGAACTGGATCTCTTAACAAATTTCTGAGCCCATAATCCATTTTCCAAAGTGGGGTGAAAATGCATTTTAGAGGAAAATCAGTGGCTCCTCCTATCCCTACCCCTTTTTGCCTATTCAGTTAAAAATAATGAAATGTACTCAAGTAGTCAATTCTTTGCACGTTATATGTGTGTGTGTGTGTAGTTTGAGAGACAACACCTTGGTAGGATCAGGTAGAAATCACTAAAAGAAGCAAAAAGAAAAAAAAGAAATCGCCCCAATATTTTGTGCAATGGCACAGATTTTCATATTTGTTAGACGCTGTGACCTGCGTTTCACCTTATTGCATGACTTGCTCAGACAGGTCAAAGCCAAAGAGTTATTGATGGACAAAAGCGTTAAATATTCACCTCCTGCTCAACTCTTTTGATCCATCAGGCCTTTTTGTATGCTGCTTCATAATCAGTATGCTAGGACTAAGTTTAAGAAAGCCTTCTTTTTAAAGAAGAGGAAAGAAAGACAGAATGAAAGGGAGGGTTTTTAAAAAAAAAAATTAAAGAGTTATAGGGCTAGAAAACTGACCCCAAAAATACAAAATAGATAAAATAGGTTTTATCTAGGGAAGAAAATGCAATAAATGGCTTTATTAGTGGTTTAGAGCTCTCAAAGCAATCCACAAACGTAGAGATACACAATACATCAGTTTGGATTTTAAGAGCAGTAAGGTAAGTTTTTAAAAACCAAGAACCTGTATGTGAAAGGGACAGGCATAGACAGTCACTTCAAAGGATGTTTAGAATCTGATCATAATAATGAGCTAATGTGTTTTTTCCCCCAAACAAAACAACCCCCCCTACAACGCATTGTAATTCTCAGTAGTTCAATTAACAGATTAACTCATTATGCCTCAAAACCCTGCAATATTTAAGCAACCTCAATCTTGGTTTCCTTTCTACTCACCTTCCCCCCACCTTTCTCTTTATTTTGACTTCACTTTTTTCTCTTCCCCTGACTCTCTCTCTCTCTCTTTCTCTCTCTCTCTCTCCTTTATTTCTTGAAACAGATCCATCTTTTTCTCCTACTATTCTTTGTTCCTCCACACTGAATGACAATTAACCATTTTTTTCTAAATTCATCCACCAATAATACCACCTTCCCTCTTATAATCCATCATCCTATTGCAAAAAGACTTCATTTAATCGGGTTAGCATTTAATTTCGATATTTTGGACTGCATTACATCATCGTGCTTCTGATTCTAAGCATAGCGGCTAAGCATAGATGTTTTCATTGAAACCAATGGGCCTTATTTCCAGATATACTCCTTCAAGCTAAAGAAATATTCCCAGGTATCTTTAGAGCCGGTTATTTCCCCCAAAGGCTGAGTAAAATGTATTTTGAAGCCAACGAACAGCCCAGGTTTGCAAAGGGAGACACTATATAGCTTGAGCCAGTTAAAATGCTAATCCTTGATCATTAGCTGGAAAATATTGATGAGAGATTATGACACCTTACACCTGTGAAGCCCTGAAAATTACCTCCCTAGAAACTGCGATCACCATTTGCAGTGATCTATCATCACAGCCATGGAAAAGGATAGAAGAAAGCAAACTGATCCCCCACCCTTTCCACCCAAAAACTCTCAAGTACAAGTAACTTTAGAGAGACATTTCATGAGCACAGCAAAGGTGAATTCACTCTCTTTGTTATCAGCAAAAATGTACAAAGCAATATTTGGAAACCCAACAGGTTTAGCAAAAAAGGAAGAGTTCACACTTACTGGAGCTGTCTTTCCATTGTCCCGAACCTGTTGTAATTCAAAAGAGAGAAAGAAAAAAAGGTGAAGAAATCCTCTTGAATACAGTTGAATTGTGCTGTGCTTCATCACTTGCTTCTGTTATTGACGGATTTAGAAAATTTAATAGCTTACAACTCTCCAGAAGTATTCTTGAACAATGTTGAGATCACAGGGACAAGAAATTAGCACACCTTGTGCTTTATCCTGGTGTTTCTTTTCAAAAGGCATATATAGGATAGTCAAATGATTTTTTAAAAATAAAAATAAAATAAAAATTAAACACCTTTCTAAAATTCAGTGAGAGCCAAAGCAGTCCTGCTTTCTTTCCAATGAGCACAGGGCAACTTTCCTTAAAACCATTACAATGGTAGAGAATTCCTGAAGACCCACAGCCATCTATTCTCATATTCTGGCAATCTGTAAATCCTCACTGGAAAGAATGTTATTCACATAGGTTAGAGCAAGATGCTTATTTAACCACATTATCATTCTTGTCTTTCATCAATTCTATGTTATCTCCCACTCATTATTTAGAAACAATGGATCCAAAATGAACAAATCATTTTTCATTTTCTTTTTTTAAAAAAAAAATCCCTTTATAAACTTTTCATTCTTTTGTTTGCATTATTCCTGAGGAGGGTTATCAAAACGCAGAGACAAATTTTCAGTGGGTAGCCATAATTGCGTAGCAGGAACTTTTTAATCTCAAGGGATTTTTTTCTCTCTCTCTTTTTCCCCCACTCCTCCGGTTTACTTCTAGATAACAGCAGGCCAGCTTCTTGAATTGATGAAAATAAAAGAGTTGGCAATTATCCATTAGCTTTGTCCAACGAAAGCAACAACAACAAGAAGAAGAAGAGTAAAAGAAGCAATAAAAATCGCTCGATGGTGAGCCATCGATGGAGCTGTATCTAGTTTTTAACGGGAACAAATCTGATCCCATCACTTCTTCGTGATTCTTGTATTCTACAATTTCAGCGAATAGACCTGCCCGCCATCCAAACGCGCGCTCCCAGGCAAAAACCGTTCTTCTGTCTAGGCTAGGGGGAATAAGAAGAGACTTACTGTAAAAGCTTTCCCTGAGGAAAAAGGAATGGAGAAAAAGGGGTCTTCCCTTGGAGTTCAGTTTCAGCCAGAGGACGACTCCTGCTTAAACACTCTTTCTGTCACTGCTTCCAGGAATCGAAAGCATCTGCACTTGTATGCTCTTAAACTAATTTATGGTGGGAATTATATTTTGGCTTGTCAACTCTCAGGCCATAAAACAAAGTTTATTGGAATCACGTGCTTCGAAAGAGCCACTTAGGACTTATCTCGACGGAACAATAAATAACCTCCAGCTTTAAACTTTTATTCACTTAAATAAAGAGAGCCCACAAGAAGAAGGAGAAAAAAGATCAAGGGAGGGAAGGAGGGAGGGAGGGAGGGAAGGAAGGAAGGAGGGACGGACGGACCGGGGCCGTTCGAAATTTAGACGGTTCAAAATAGCAAAAGGATCGCCGGGTGGGTTTGTGTACGTGTATGCGCAGTAGGCAGCGTTTAGGCCCAGGATTTTAAAATAATTGTTTGGCGGGCCAAAACTGGTGGGTTGTCTAGCTCTTGAGGAGAAAGAACGTGTGAATTCCGTTGCGAGTGAGTACCGATTCAAAATTTATTTGGATGAATATGCTTGGAAGGGAAATGGGAGGAGAAGGGAGGGAATGGGCCGCGGGGGGGGGGTTTCTATAAGTCCACCCCATTTGTGAAACCCTCCCCTCCCACCCTCTACAACCATCCCATATAGACTCTTCAGCTCAAGGCTTCCACTCATATATTATGGCAGGGAAGTCATCCCATCAAGGCTCACGAATTTATTTAAAAATGTAATGCTAGGCCCAGAAACGGTTCTTGTTCTTTCATCCTGGGGCATGAGGTTTTCTGCCTGCTAAGCAACTATCAGAAGTGGGTTTCTTGGAAGAAAAAGGGAAGAGTTGGGCTTGAAATCTGCAAAACCCCAGGCCGTATATATTTCTGAATTGGGGGTGGGTGGGTGTGGGTTTAGACCAGTTGAAAAGACCACCATTCGGGTGCTTCCGAGGGGTGTGTGGTTTTCAGAGGCAGAAAGCTGGGTGAGCTGTTCTGAGCTTCTCCCTGGGGCTTTTTGGCAGCTGTCATCTCTAGCAGAACAGGAGGGAAGACCATGCAAGATTGGTTTAAAAAAATGAAAAGAAAAGCAAAACGATCAGGACTGTTCCGGTCTCCTTCCTCTGCCAGAAAAACGTGAAGAGCTGGTGCTTTGGGGAGGGCTGCAAAACAATAAAAAGTCTAGTGGGGAGGAAAAGTGGGAAGGTGTTGGAAGAAAAAGGTTGATGACCACTTCAAGGCCCAAGGATTATTATTATTTTTTAATAGACTTTTTAAAAAAGATTGGTCTGGCCAGCATCCGGCATGAGGAACCCTTCAAAAGTGTGTGGTCATTTCTTTAATCTTCCCCAACCTGCCATTCCTCATATATACGGGACTAAGGTTCTTACCATCCCTGACTCCTGGTTAGATTGTTGAGTAGTAGTTCAATATATTCGAAAAGACCCTGTTTAGAAGTCAGCTCTCTTGAAACAAGTAGATTTCCATGGGGAAAGGACTCCTGTCTTGCAGGGCTTCCAAAATGAATGGATCCAAAATTAATCATGGATTTTGGTAGGTCTACTTTAAGAATGACTTAGTCTGAATACTATGATGTGTAGAATCTACGTTCACCTCTGGTTCCAACTGTATTCCAATTTATTCCATTCCATTCCAATGTTTCAGTCTTTTTAAAATGTTCACAGCCCCATCTGTTAAGTCCAGTTTTATTTTATGAGATATCTTAAGGAACACCATGAAACAAATGGCCAGACTTTGGAAAAGGTAGGTTCCCATGGTATATTATAAAGCATTGCTCCAGTAATGTAATTTTTAGTAATAAAATACTACCTGTCATAAAGAAAAATCCACTTTGATTAAGAAAATAAGACTCCAGCGATGCCTACCTGAAAAAGTGAAACAAATCTTTCAGAGTAACCAGGAAGCAAAGCAATCTGCATGGCCTTGTATTCAGATCAGAACTCTTATCCCGGAAACTATGTAATAAAATAGGCTGGTAGCAATAAATCCATTCAATCAATAAACTGTAGAAAGTTGGTTAGGTGACCTCAGGCCAACTGCTTTTCTCTCAGCCCAGGGCATTAGTCCTCCCAGTCCAACCCACCAGGGTAGCTATTGTGGGGAAAATAGGAGGTAGGAACATTAGGTATGTTTGCCACCTATTGAGTTACATATAAAAAGGGATAAAAAAGCTAGTAATAATAATAATCATCATCATCTGTACCATTACTTAAGCATGATCAGATTTAGGTAAATCAAGTGAGCTCTTGTTAGATGAAATCTGTATTTAGTTGTGCTTGCTTAATAATTCAAGTGGCTAAGTCAAATAAACTTTTTAAGGAAAATAAATGGAATTGAAGCTAAACCTGTTTATACCCAAGGACTCCAGATGAAGTTTTATTGGAAAGGTTTATTGTGATCTGTGTCCCATCCTCATCCAAACCTTCCCAGAAACTACTTCATTGTAATAAACCTGGTAACTTTTCAAATGTTTAAATAACTAAAACTGAAACAAATTGATGATGGAGAACACCCTTTCTCCGATCTCAGCCTGTCATTCATTCTCTGTTTCTATCTCTCTTTCCCTTTATTGTTAGATGGAAGGAAGGCTGAAGAAAAGGATGACTTCTGTACCCAATGTATGCCTACCATCTGGAATGAAATCCCTGTAAGGTTTACTCCTGCAGAAGAGGATGGAAACGAAGACCATTGGATCTATCAAAATGAATGGGACTTGCTTCCAAATAATGGAAATAGAAGAATATAGGTTTAGAGATTTGTCTGCTTGGAGTTTAGGGAAATATCCATGGCAGGGAGATTGGCTTCCCATCTGCATTTTGTCAATATTTTAGTATTGCCTTCAGCTCTGCTGTAATGCAAGATATTTGGAGGACACTCCATTAACACAAAAATTCAAAAAGCAAAGAGCCAAATGAAATGAAAATAATAGAGTTGAATTTGATCTCACATAAAGTCAAGCCACCGAAGTCAATGTCTCTTCAGTTGATCACTTGGATGAGGCTAGGTAAAATCCTAAGATTTATACTACTTCGATACTACTGACTTCAATAAGATTTGTCCTAATTTTTGGAACATTTTCCCAGCTTGAATCCTGCAAATGGGATTTACACACCCTCTCACTATGGGCAAAATCTCAGACTGGGAGATCACATGGCCTTTATGTTCCTTGATTCCATAACAGACTATCATGGTCACATAATAGTCGAAAAACTGGTTTCCATATATCAGTAAACAGATACAGGAAACTTTCTACTGCAGGTTCCAAAATCCCTTTCATGGGGACTTTGAGGCAGGATTTCTTAGGGAGGAAACACATCAAAGCTTCAATGTAAATCCAAAATAGGCTCTGTTCAGTTCAGAATACAAAACAAACCTACAAACCTTATTTTCAGGAGAAAAACAGAAGATGAAAAGTGGATTTGTGGCCTTTCAAACATTGCTCCCCCAGTCTCTTAAATACAGTCTTTGGGCACCCAAAAAATCAAAATTGTGCCTTAATAAAATGGCAAACCTAGCTATTTATCACCCAAAACATTTTAACTGTGTTTTTGAATCCCAAAATAGTTCTGAAGACCAAAGTTTAATTCTGGGGGTATGTTCTCATCTTTAAATGGATTGTAAACTTCCACAATTGGACTGTGTTAAGTAACAGAGCTTCTGCTTGTTTTGTGCGCTTAGGAGTTGGATTATTACTGCAAACATCCCTACTTAATTGGAATTATACTATTATAGTATTATAATCTAGGAGCTGTGAAGGACATCTGTGTAGTTCTTGGGAAGCCTGAACTACAGAGATGAACCACCATGGATCTTCATTTGGACATTTATCAAATGAGTGGCAAACATTTGGTAAAGGTGATTTCGGCCCCATGGAAAATCTGCCAAAGTTGCTTCTGGTATGGTCCAGATTGCTTGCCTTTCATGGTTTCTGACATTAGAATGTTAAGCTAAGACTAAAAAGATGTCTGCCCTTTATTAACAATTGCCTCTATCTACATGGGAGTATCCTTGAGAATATACTATACTACTACTACTATACTAAATATAATATAATTACTATAAT
Organism: Diadophis punctatus similis; assembly: GCA_023053685.1. Classification (NCBI taxonomy): domain Eukaryota; kingdom Metazoa; phylum Chordata; class Lepidosauria; order Squamata; family Dipsadidae; genus Diadophis; species Diadophis punctatus. The sequence goes on along the minus strand of JALIGW010000051.1, from coordinate 3,835,952 downwards.
ATATTATGTTATGTTATGTTATGTTATGTTATGTTATGTTATGTTATGTTATGTTATGTTTTATATTATATTATATTATATTATATTATATTATATTATATTATATTATATTATATTATATTATATTATATTATATTATATTATATTATATTATATTATATTATATTATATTATATTATATTAGAATATTAGAATATTAGAATACTATACTATACTATACTATTATAATATAATAAATATATACTATACTACTACTATACTAAATATAATTACTATAATATATATTATATTATAATACTATATTATACTATTATAATATAATAAATATATACTATACTACTACTACTACTATACTAAATATAATATAATTACTATAATACCGGTATATATTATATTATAATACTATACTATACTATACTATACTATACTATACTATACTATACTATACTATACTATACTATACTATACTATACTAATACTAATACTAATACTAATACTAATACTAATACTAATACTAATACTAATACTAATACTAATACTAGGCTTCATGTAATGCTACTCCAAATCAGTTTACTCTTTGATTGGAGTGAGATGTTATCACTGCCAACCGCCTCCTGTAAAGACAGCACCCAGGACAAGTGAAGTCTTTTGTTGCCCTGAGGCAGAAATCCCACAAGAATCTTTTTCATTTGCCATCAATAAAACATAAATAGCAATAGCACTTAGACTCATATACTGCTTCATAGTGCTTTATAGCACTCTTCGAGCAGCTTACAATATCAGCATATTGCCCCCAACAACCTGGGTCCTCATTTTACTGAACTCAAGAATGGAAGGCTGAATCAAACTTGAGCCACATCAGGATTGAATTCCAGACTGTGAGCAGAGTTTACCTGCAATACTGCATTCTAACCACTGTGCCACTAGGACTTGCCACCTTATTAAAACTGTAATAAGGTTAACTAAAGTTGAACAATTTTTGAAATGGACTGTCCTTTTATAAGAAACTCTTCCCCCTAATCTCAGATATGCCCTGAGTTATTTTCCTAGTGAGGAAAATACACTGTATATATTTGGAGAAGTGGTTAGAGTGCAGGCTACTTCTGCTGACTACCAGCTGACTGCAATTTGGCAGTTCAAATCTGACCAGGCTCAAGGTTGACTCAGCCTTCCATCATTCCGAGGTCAGTAAAATGAGGACCCAGATTGTTGGGGATAATATGCTGCCTCTGTAAACTGCTTAGAGAGGGCCTGTAAAAGCACTGGGAAGCGGTATATAAGTCTAAGTGCTATTGCTATCAATCTGCCCCTGAGCCTTGGTACAGCAATGCAAGTTCAGAGTCCAAACCTTGGAGTCTGTATTAGTGGAACGGGCATCCAACCTGGACAGCTTTAAAACTAAGCATGGTTGGCTGGAAAATTATGCGAGTTGAATTCCACAAGACTTAAAGTTGCCAAGGTTGGATACCCCTGATCTATGCAATAAATATTCCAAGGTTTCATACAGCACATGAAATCATTACAAATTGGTCAGGGGTGGGTTCTGGATCCTTTTGCTGCCGGTTCGCTCAGGATCGCACCGTGCATGCGTGCATGCACGTGCAGCAATCAAAAAATAGCTTCTGCGCATGCGCAGAAGCAAAATCCAAGATGGCAGCGCCCACGGAGACACTGACAGAACCGGCTCCATGATGTCATCACTGAACTACTAACGGTTCTAAAGAACCGGTTAGAACTGGTAGGAACCCACCTCTGAAGTTGGGTCTGTGTTTTCTCAAAAAAGTTATCAAACCTGTCAAAAAAAGTACAGTATTTTCATCTGCCTTTTCTTTCTTTTTAATGCCATCTTCCATTAAAACCAAAACCACTTATTAAGCTGTCACCAGAATTTCAGGAATCAGAATTTTTACTGAACAGCCTAAGGGCGCTTACAAGCTGCTTAAGCTTTTCAAATCTGGTGCTCTTAAAATCTATTGAACTGCAAGCTCCATTATCCCAGACTCCATGACCATGTAAACTGAGAAGATGGGGATTGTAATTCAACACCTGAGGATGATGCCAGGTCAGGGAAAGCCAATCTGGAGCAATGACTAGGATTGGAAGAACCAAGTTTAGATTCATTTTCACAATTATTTGCTGAGTGACCTTAGGCCATATTACCTCTTAAGATGTATCTCCCTAATCAATTAAAGCACTAGCCACACCTTTTGGTGTAGAAGCAAAACAACCCTAAAATAACACTGATGTCTACATCAGGGGTTCCCAATGGCAACTTTAAGCCATGTGTACTTCAACTCCCAGAATTTTCCAGCCAGCCATGTTAAAGTCCACACATCTTAAAGTTGCCAAGATTGGGAACCCCTGGTCTACATCACCAATCCCTACATAGCCTGTTTTGTGTTGGTTGTAACTCAGTGCCCAATGGTGTTATCCAGTTTTGTAGGGATGCTTGTGGCCGTGTTTTCTCTTCTAGCTTCTCTGCTCTCTGCCTGGAGCACATCCCAAGTAAAGGGAATCCATCCATGAGTTTGGTTATGGTGGCAGATGTGGGCTGGATCCAGGGGTGAAATTCAGCAGGTTCTGGAGAACCGGTAGTGGAAATTTTGAATAGTTCGGAGAACCGGCAAATACCACCTCTGGCTGGCCCCAGGGTGGGGTGGGAATGGAGATTTTGCAATATCCTTCCCCCAGGAGTGGGGAGGGAATGGGGATTTTGCAATATCCTTCCCCCAGGAGTGGGGAGGGAATGGGGATTTTGCAATATCCTTCCCCCAGGAGTGGGGAGGGAATGGGGATTTTGCAGTATCCTTCCCCTGCCACACCCACCAAGCCACGCCCACAGAACCGGCAGGGAAAATTTTTGAATTTCACCACTGGGCTGCTGCCATTCCTCTACCAGCATTTACCCTCTCATTGCTGGCTTTCCTGAGTTATTTTTATATTCATCAGCTGTATTCATCCTTCCTATGTTTGAATACAATTTCTCTCCAGGCTTCCAAAAATGTACGGGAAGAGTGACCAGAACTCTATTTGAGCCATGGTGGTGCAGTGGTTAGAGTGCAGTACTGCAGGCTACTTCTGCTACCTACTGGCTGCCTGCAATTTGGCAGTTCAAATCTTATCAGGCTCAAGGTTGACTCAACATTCCATCCTTCTGAAATGGGTAAAATGAGGACCCAGATTGTTGGGGGCAATATGCTGCTTCTGTAAACCGCTTAGAGAGGGCTGTAAAGCAGTATATAAGTCTAACTGCTAGTGCTAATGCTATTGTTGCACAAACAGTATTGGAGACTGTGTGTGCAACTCCTGTGGATTGCAACTTGTTTGATGCTACACAATTACATTTTAAAAATCTCTAAAAACTAATTTATGTTTGGGAGCCAGGTTTTAATGGGTTACTTCTCTCGACAAGGGTACTTTTAAATTTGAAAAATGACCAACTGGGTTATGGAAAAATGAGGCGGGAGGGCAGATAAACTAATTTTAAAAAAATCAGAATCCAATTTTGAAGAGTTGCACAACACCATTAGTTGTCACCCAAAATTGTGTAGCTCTACAATAAATTCAGATTGGCTTCATTTATTTTGTAATGTGTACACCTGGTGGCTTTCCCACTGGCTGTATGGAAGAAAGCATAGTAGAAAAGCCAGATGAGGAAACCATTCAGACAGACTCTATTACAGGGGTGTCAAACTGGCGGCCCGCGGGCTGGATGCATCACGTGCAGGCCACGCCCACCCCAGTTCCACGAAGGGAAAAAAATGCCGCGAATCATCACGTGACAGCAATGTGACGCCGCGAGTTTAACACCCATGGACTATAAGGACCAGCACTGTTGCACATCTGGATAGTAACAGGGCAGGCAGAAGTCACAGGTTCAGTCAAGGACAGATAGGGATGTTCTATTTGAAGCTCCCCTTTTATGCTATTAGTTTGAATATCCACAAAGAAGGGTGGGTGGTACTTGAAATCTGAAATAGGAAAATGACCAACTATTGTAGGGAGTGTTTATTCTAGTGCTCAAAATAAAAATATAAGACTGTTTCAGTTATGGGCTGGGATAAGGTGAGGCTGTTCCAGTTGTCAGGGAAAATGAACAAAAGATCTTAGCTTAACCTAATCTGGGTTGTTCTGGGAGGGAGGGAGGGAGGGTTTTTCCAATTGCACAGAATGGCAATCCAATTCAGAAACTTCCTATGGAAGGCATGATGAATGGTATTTGGAAACAAATTACGAGGGGTTATACTAAACAAAATTACACTCGCATTGGATCATGCTGGAAATGGCATAGTCAATGACCTGCTTATTTCTCAAAACATCAAGGCCTTAAAAAAAAAGAGAAATCAGCTTCTTTGTGGTAATCCACACATTTCAGGATAAATGCCTCCCATGGAAATTACAGACAGTTTAATATTCGAAAATCATACAGGGAGGAAATAAAGCAAATGGGCTAGAGGAACAGATGATGTGGCTTTTCATTAATGTGGTCAGGAATGCATCATTAGTAAAGGGAAGCAGAATGTTCTCAGGTGGAAAATGGGAGGTTTTTTTTTTTTAAGGGCTCTGTTCAAAGTCTTCCCAAGAAAGTGAAGGCATGGGAGAGAGCAGTCCCAACCGGGAAGCCAAACTCACACATAGTCCTTTGATCAAGAGACTAAGTCAAAATCAAGTTGATAAACTGATATACCAAATATCGGGGAAGGCAAACTCTAGAAAGAGAAAACACAGGGCCTCTTTTTCTCTTGTTAAAGAAAAGCATTTTTCCCACCATGGGGGAACCTCAAAATCTTTGAACTGCAAGTCATCCACCCCAGAAAATGTGATTGATGTTCACCTGAGGAAGGCTGGCTCCAATATATCTGGAGAACACTGTGTTAAGAAGAGGCACTGTAACATTTTCTTGGGAAAAAGTCCAATTGCTTCCTGTATTCCATGCTTTTGGATCTCCCCCTACTGGGAAATCTGTTGATCATCCAATCCGGCACTCAAGTAAAGACATCAAACGTCTTCATACTTAAATTTGTACTACAGCATTCTTTTTTAGATGTTCACCCACAAACCTACTTTAAAATTTTTCATACTATCTTAGATAGATACCCATTTATCATATAAACTGAGGATGCCTATTAAATATAAAGACTTGCCAGAGTCAGGTTCGATTCCTGGTGATTCCATGGGTCCATGTAGGTTTTCTCGACAATGTCATACACAGGTTGTCATTGCATCTTCCAGGAATTTGTTTCAGCGTGCGAGTTTAGCCTAAATTTTCTGGTGGTCTCCTATCCAACTAGCGTCCAATCCTGTTGAAGTTGCCTTTCTTTCAATCTACCCTATTTTTTTAAGGAAACCCCAACTAACCCACTGAAATAAATAAATAAATAAATATCAGTGGGTTAGTCGTGGTTTCCTTAAAAATAGGGTTTTCCTTCCTACCTTCTTTAGGACCTTCCCGACAACTGTGATGAACTGGAATAAAATTTTGTTTGTATCCATGAGGTGGCCTTGACCAAATGTGCATCTTTGATCAAAAGCAGGAAATATGTAATGGGCTTTTGTAGCCAATAGCATTCTGTTAGAAACAGCTAACATTTACAAAGCTCTTTGTCATTCCAATAACTAGAAATTAGCTCAGGAAGAAATTTGCCAGACTACTCATACTTGACATAAATATTTGTTCCTTTTGGTCAGAGAAATTGAAACCTGGAACTTCCTGAAGACACCAAACTGAAGGAGGTGTGTTTATTGCTTGCTATTCATAGCAGGACTTCTCCTGTTATGCTGCCCAGCGATCTTCTTCCAGCCTGATGCTCCAGATGTTTCATAGCAAGTTCTAAAGTCACTTATTAGCAGTAGATGATTGGTGTTCAGCCCAGCTCATGTAGAAGATAGCCAGTTTTGAGAAAAGTATTCAAACAGAATTCTTCCATCATAAGAACTCAGAGATAATAAAACTTTCTTCAACTGGTAGATAAGAAGGGATCTCTTAGTACATTTCTAGGTGATTTGTAAGAGTCACCAAACTGACTCTTACAAATCACCTAGAAATGTACTAAGAGATCCCTTTTTATCTATTGATTGAAGAAAGCTGTACCTATCTTTTTGACAGCCAAGTGAAAATACCATGATCAGAGTTTTATTATCTCTGAGGTCTTACAATGGAAGAATTCTGTTTGAATACTTTTCTCAAAACTGGCTATCTTCCTCAACTTACAAGCATTAGTTTAATGGCCATTCGAAGTCACAACAGTACTGAAAAAAGTTATGACTGTTTTTCACACTTAAAGACCATTGAAACACCCCCATGGTCACGGGATCAAAATTCAGATGCTTGGCAACTGGCTCATATTTATGATGGTCGCAGTGTCCCAGGGTCATGTGATTCCCCTTTTTGTGACCTCCTGACAAACAAAGTCAATGGGGAAGCCAGATTCACTTAACAACCATAGCACTAGCTTAACGATTGGAGGGATTCACTTAACAACTATGGCAAGAAAAGCCATAAAATTGGGGGGGGGGGCTCAACAAATGTCTCCCTTAGCAACAGAAATGTTGGGCTCAATTGTGGTTTTAAGTCAAGGGCTACCTGTAATGGTTAAGGTACCAAGCTAGAAATCAGGAGACCATGAGTTCTAGTCCTGCCTTTGGCACAAGCCAGCTGGATGACCTTGGGCCAGTCTCTCTTTCTCAGCCCTAGGAAGCAGGCAATGGCTTTCTGAAATCTTGCTAAGAAAACGGCAATTCCTGCAGTTGCTAGGAATCAATATTGACTTAAAGATACCCTCCCCCAAAAGTGTTTTGAAGGAAATTAGCAAAAGTACCAGAAGACTGCCAAAAGGCCAACAGTTTAACAGTTTTCTGGTTAATGTTAAAATCCTAGATAAACTAAGATGCAGATGTATAGTTTTTCATGGAGATAAGAAAATGTTTACCTTTGTTTTCTTACACCTGTTTGGCATCGCAACGTCCTAGAAAAATAAAAATTAAATTGTGCAAATCCAAACTCTGTCTTTCTCTGATCTCAATGAATCAGTATGGGCTGTATAATTCTAGGTACAGTATTATAAAGACATGTGGAAACATGAAGGGGATAGAAATTAGACATTTGATAGGAGGACAGTGAACTATCCATCTCACCTGTGACAGTTACTTACTAGCAAAAGGGAAGTGGTGAAATGAGAGATTGACTAAGTAGTGGGGAAGTTCAAGCTAGGGAAAGTACTTGTGTCATGACAGTGGAAGATTGAAAGAGTCAGATGAATGGAACTGGGCAGGAAGACAGACAGGAAGGAGGGAAAGTTAGGCTAGCAATTTGCTTTTATCGCCTTCTTTTGTGCAGGTTCTGCACCACTGCCCCAGTGATGATGGTGGCAAAGACAAGCTTTTTAAGAAGAATGACTGCTATTTCCAATCAAAGGGACAACATCAAAGTCTAGGCAGATTATGACCCCCAAAGTCTGTGACCACTTGTTTGCCATTATACAAAGGGACACTCATCTATACGGCCACATAAACAGGCTGTACTTGAGAATGAAGAAGGCTGGCTGAGGGTAGTTTAAATGGTTCTGCGTTAGTTAAGATCTGGAAATATAGTATGATTAAGATTCTTTGTGGCAGTTGTATTTGAGGCCCACATTCCTTTTTTCTGAAAGAATCTGCTGTAACCACACAGGTTTGTATGTGGTCAAAAAAGAAAGTAAGTGGATAATATAAATCTAGCTACACTGTTCTTATCTCTTAGTATCAAGAGTCAGTTGGGTGTAGTGGTGAAGATGCTGGCCTAAAAACCAGGAAACTGATTTATAGGCCTCCTTTAGGCATTAAAGTTGCTGGGTGATTTTGGGCTAGTCACTCTCTCAGCCTAATCTACCTGACTGGAAAAAAACAGAAGGCTGAAGTATGAAGCATGTTTGGTACCTTGAGATTTTATATTACATTACATTATATTGTATTATTATTTTATTTTATTTTATTTTGAATTATTTATTTTAATTATGTTATTTATATACATACACAATAATGTGTGTATGTGTATTTAAAATAAAATAAAATAATAATTCCTTCACATGTGTTACATAACAATTATAAACCCAATCAGTGTCGTGCAGTGGGATGTGGGGTACACTGGTGATGAAAATGGAAATTAAAGCCCAATGCACTTTTCAGATGCCAGGTTGAGAAAGCTATTAATATGGGGGGCTTGGCTATTAATTACACAAGAGTCCCATTCAATCCCAATTCATTCCTATGGGAAAACCCTAACCCTAGCCCTTTCATAGGAACCTTCATAATGTTTTGATTGACAAACAATTGTGTGACTCCAAAAGGAGTCCAGTATCCTTCTTTGGAATATTAGTTGAAGACTTAACCCAGAGAAATGGGAAAATCCATGCATTTGAGTTTACTCAGAAGCAAGTGCTATTGGGATTCATTCTCGTAATTCTCAAGGTTTGGATCCCAACCCTATACATTTCCTTGCAGATAAAAGTCTGCAGGGCTATGTTCAGTAGCGCTGAATCCAATTACTGGTATTAAACCATGGCTTGTTTAACTACACTTTATTGAATAAACCATAATTGACTGAATTCATAATCATGTGAATATATCACTGTATATCACATAGTGGTATAAAAACCACAATTCCTGGGTTCATGTCACATGTTAAACGAGGAGCAAATCAAGCATGTTATCATTTTTCACCATGAGTGATTCCATCCTTAGGTGTACAGTCAGAGACTATATTTGTCAACAAGTCTCACAGAGTTCCACAGGCCTTACTTTCAAGTAAGCATACATAGGGTATAACCTTATATCTCTTGATGAGGTACAAGAAATACAAACTGGATTGAAACCAGTTCATCTGCTTCAGTTTCTCCGTTTCCCCCCTCCCTGAAATACACCTGCAGCTGTGGGATTATTATTATTAATATTAATATTAATATTAATAATATTAATATTATTATTATTAATAATAATAATAGTTATTATTATTAATTATTAATTATTAATTATTAATTATTATTATTATTATTATTATTATTATTATTATTATTATTATTATTATTATTATTATTATTATTATTATTATTATTATTATTATTATTATTATTATTATTATTTTGAGAAGGCTGAGGGACACAGAGACTCTGATAAAAAAAAACTACGATTCCCAGGATTCCCAGGTCCGCAGACTGTGTTCCAAAGGTGGTTTGAGCACGAAGCTGCAGAGGCTAAACATAAACGCCATCTTCGTCGAATCTCTCCCCCCCCCCCCCATCGATCTCTAAGTGGCCTTGGCATCTCCACCATAGCGGGTGGAATTATTTTTTGGGGGGGGGAGGCAGGCGTCGCGCTTCTTTAAGAAGCCAGGGCCCCGTTTCTATGGCCGGCTGCACAGCGCTCCCTTGAGGGAGCTGCTGCTTCTGCCGTTGCGGTCAGCGGGATCCTGGGACCGGTGGGTCGAGCCAGGCCACAGCGGCTCCCGCTCTCTCGGGGGGCCGAGGGCAAGGCTTGAGACCCAGGCGCTGCAGGCTTGTCCTATAGCGCCTTCTCCTGGACAAGAGAGGGGACTCCTAGAGGAAAAAGCCGGCGGTGGGGAGGGGGCGGAGGTCTCCTGGTGCCGGGTCGCCCGTTCTTGCGGAGGAGGGGCGGAGAGAAGATTGGCAACTCTTGGCGGCGGTGAAGAATCCCTCCGGGGAAATAATTAGGAGTCTGGGAAGAAAACTGCGTTCCCCACTTAGGGCTTTTCTAACTCAAATCAGGGCAACTATTGCTGGAAAGACTTATTTCTTAGAGAGGTTTCCGGGCTGGGAAAGAATTACAGGGCACCGCGTGGTAGAGAAAAGAGAGATAGGGGCATCTTAGACATGAGCAACCGTTAGTGTGGCAGCGTTCGTGCCATGCCCTCCCCCCCCCCTTGCATCGGAGCTTATGCCACCCACATTCCCGATTTTCGCCTGCCACCAGGCCATTATACGGTTCCCTCCGAAAGCAAGAAGGGTGCCCCCTTGAGCTTCGCCGCGGAAGTGTCTCCGCAGGGCAGCGGCCTCCAACCTCAAGGGCAATTACCCCCCCCTTTTTTTTTCTGTTTTCGTTCAAAAAGTGCCCGCGTGCAAGGTTGGACAAGGCTTCGCAACCGAAGAAGGGGTGGCTCTTGATTCGGTACCCTCAGGATTCTTCCCCTTCCCCTTTTGGAATTGCTTCGCCCAGCAGAGGTCGAGAAGGAAACGTGGGGCTGAGCTGCTTTGTTGCCTGGGTGGGATGGCCGTTTGCTTAAGAGATGGCGAAGGAGAAGCCCGCAGGACCGGGTTGGAGGAGAAAGCAAATAAAAGGCAAGAAAAAGGGGCCAGTCGAGGTTGGCCTCTTTTCCAATGCACTTCTATGGGCTTCTCGCTTTTTTGTGGAGCGAGTCAAGACATCGAATTCTGGGGCTTCGCTGATGTCCTCCTTTGTGCAGCGTTTCTCAATCCAAACATGCCTTTCATTTAAAGAGCTCAAGGTAATACGCAGCTCTCTGTTGTGCCTTTCCTTTTGTTCTCACAACAACCTTGTATAGGGATTGTGGGACTAAGGAAACATTGGCCTTCCACGACTGGTCAGAATTTGAATCTGGGTCTCCTGATCTCGAACCACCGGTCAGTTTTATATATATAAAGAACACCCAGTGGCTGGCACTGACCCAGATTCAAATTCTGACCAGTCGTGGAGGGCCAATGTTTCCTTAGTCCCACAATCCCTATACAGGGTTGTTGTGAGAACAAAAGGAAAGGCACAACAGAGAGCTGCGTATTACCTTGAGCTCTTTAAATGAAAGGCACGTTTGGATTGAGAAACGCTCAATCCAAATGATATATATATTCACCAAACATACACAAATATACATACATATACCATTTCATCAAAACATCCATAGTGATATTTCTATCCAAAATATCATAAACATATCTCCTTAGTTGCTCCTTTTATACTTTTATCTCCAGTCTGCTTTCCTTCTAAATTTCATACTACTCCCCTCCCTCTATCTCCCTCTATCCCCTCTACCTTCTTCCTCCCTCTCTACCTCTCCACTGGGTATTCTTTACCTTTGTTCAAATGAAGGAAATCTTGTGTTTAGTCAATGTCTGAGGCAGATTGGGATGGGCTCTCCTTTTTTTTTTAAAAAAAAAGAAACTTCTGTCAAAGATACCAAGGTGAAAGGTATCAAATTTCCTACAATAAGCCTTTCTTGGTTCCAGTGCATCTATTATTGGAACCAGTTTGGTATTTATTCCCATTTCATTCTCAGAAATGTTCCTAAACCCAGTGTAAACCTAGTCCTGTCTAGTTACAAGGTGGAGCTGCAATGATACACTCGTTTGTCTCCCCCCCCCCACACACACCTTACAATAAGAAAAGGGAACCAATGGTCTGCCACATTTGTTGAACTGCAATTCCCAGCATCCCCCATAATTAGTTCAACAGCAGCTAGAGGGCCACAGATTCCCCACCCCTGCTGGGCTGCAGAGGACTGCAGAGGGTCTGGATCTTGAATGCCACCCTCACAATTTCCTGGACTCCACTGGAAAGCTTTGAAATGTGGTGGGCATAACATTATTAGATATTATTATTTTGCCCCTTACTAACCCCCGCACTCATTTTGGGAGGGTTTCTGTTAATTTGTTTCCTAGATGTCTTGACCATTCAAGAAACTAACCTTGCCTTGAACAGTTGGCTTCATACATTGTGCTAAGCCAGGTGTTCGGCTTTGTGCGAGTTGTGTGCAAACAAAGCCATAACGAACAAGACATCTAAACCAGGGTTTATGATTTATTGTGGTTTGGAAACCAGAGGGCAATGTTCCGTCAAACAGCAATTAAAGCAAACTTCATCTGAGAGCAAGGTGTGAAACTATCCAAAAATGTGAAACACAACAGACAACTGAGGAAAAAAAACAAAGTGCTTCCAAAGAAGGAAAGTCCCAGCATTAATTACAAAGAACTGAGCCCCAGTGCCCGATTTCTTCTCCTCAAAACCATCCTGGTTTTCCTTCAATTCTGTCCCCCCAAGTTAGGAACACAAATGAACGTCCTCCCATTCACATTTGTTTTATTGTGGGTAGTTTGCCCCCTCGTGCTGCTTCCTCTTTAGAAGATAATGGAAAGGGGGGAAAAATACTCCCTCTCCTATCCCAATTACTGTATAAGTACCCATTTGAATATAACTCCTTGTTAGGAAAGAAGCAGTTTTCACAATGCAAAGTGTTTTAATGTTCTCTTATTATCTCTGGGTGGGTGTATTTTTCTATCTTGTACCCCCATCGACCAAATGAAGCGTTTATTGCGACTCCTCCTCCCCCCCCCTTCACTTCCTGTTTTTTAGCTCTAACACTCGCTGTAGCTGCATTCAGTGCCGCAATGCAGTAGAGCTGTAAATACCTTTAACAGCTGCCTGCCAACCAAGGAGTGAAATACTGTCTTTGTTCCGAATCTCTCTCCCACCCACCCACCCCCCATCCCAGCTCCAGGATCTCATAAAACAGCCCACCAGAAATACATTTCTCTCAGAAATCACTACAAACACAAAGCAATTCAACAAGAAGCCACAAAATGAATGAATGTGTGTGTGTGTGTGTGTGTGTGTGTGTGTGTGTGTGTGAACACACACTCATCTTGCAGGACTGCAATTAATATACACACAACTAGTGGTTGAAGTGTTATTTTCGAGCTCCTTGCTTCCCATACAAAACATCTGCAACCATATGATATATCAAGAATGAGTGGTTTTATGCCATACACATTACCCTTTACACAAATCCCTGATGTGGCTCTTCTCCCCATTTTTCATATTTTAATTTTAAGCAGCTGATGAAACTATTTTTTTCTATTTTTTGCTTGATTAGCAAGACTTCATTTTGTTAATACGCTAATGTTATGAATTTTATTTGAAAAATGAATAGAGCTGCCCTGACCCTAAGAGATACATTTGTACAATTTTGGACATTTCTTAATGGAACCTAAAATCGGAAGGAGTCTGGTAGCATTTTTCCCCAACTAACAAATACCATATTTTTTATGAAGAAGCAAGCCATCTCAAACATATTTGCTAACTATTTAAAAAAAAAAGGGGGGGGGGAGAGATTGGCCTGAAAGCAATGGAATTTCTTTCACTGGAGGGACATGTCCAGAAGCAGGAATTTGACCCAGAGTCTTGTCAACTTAGCCTTTTAATTAGTTCGTATTATGTATCCCAATATAGTCTCTTTCCATCCCCTAAATTTAGATAGGAAAGAAGAATTACTTTTATCTAAGTTCTAATCTTAATTGGGTTATGGATTGAGACAGATTTCCAGCTGAAAACCCCCACTGTGAAAGGGATGCGAACAATAAGATTTCAGGAATTAAATCCTAAATACCTCTAGCTAAGGTGTGTACTGTGTCATCTATGCAACTACACTAAACTCAATTCTAATGGCTAGAGTTATGGGGGAGGAGAGACATTGTATAGCAGAAGAAAAAGTGGGCGGACCTCTCTAATCACAGATGAATATTATTGTTTGTAATGCTTTGCCAATCTCAGATATAAATGGGAGCCATTACGATATACAGTAGTCCTACAATCACCTTGCAGTTTGGACTAGAGTTTTTAATGATGTTTTAATTCTTCCATCTGGAATGGTTGCTAATATTTAGAAAGTGGTGTTCTACAAAAGTAATTAAAAACATACATTCAACTGAATATACATTCCCTTTTAATAATTCAAGAGAAGGACAAAATTAAATACTTTATATTTTTCAGCATAAACTGCAAAAAAAGAGGATTATTCCCATCACTCTAGTTGGTTAAACATTTTATAATACAGTATTTGTATATAAATTCGAAAATAATTCTAGCAATTACATTATGCACATTTGTTTTTCAATGAGATAATAAATAACAGACTTTGGGGAACTGTATTAATTTTATTTAGGAATATATAGAAAAGCAAAACATTTTTCCTTAAGCAGGCAACAATGCAGAACCTATCCTACATTGCAAAGAATGAATTATTTAAAAAGTAAAGACAATAATATTATTGGGAAAACACAATATATTGTCTGCAATCTTACCTATATTTATTTAGCAACAAGCCTTACTGAAATAACTTACTTACACATCAGGGATATAGCTGGGGAAAAAATCCATTCTGCTGTTATTATGAACACAACAGATCCTCCAATACATGCATATACACACCCACCCACAGGTCATTCAGTTAGCCATAGGCTGTATAACAGATTAGTAATGTCTGAATCCTAAATGTGTGTACTCCATTTTTTAGATGACCATAATGGATATCATTCAGACCTGTGCCATTTTCCCCATTGCACTGTACCATTGAAATCTATTTAGATTTTCAGTGCAGATCAGATTTGCAGGATTGTATACAATAGAACAGTTTAATTGCTCTGCTTAAAATACAGGCATTCAAGCCAGCAAGCAAAAAGAAGAAAAGAAAAAGAAACAAGATCCCAATTTTTTTTTTAAATGGCCAGGAATTCTCAGCACAGGAACACTGTCTGGAGAAAATCTTATGAACGCCCCCCAACCCACCCCTCGCCCTCCAAAAGCCACCAGAAATTTAACGCCGAACCTGGGCTGCCGTTGAAGAAGGAAGGGTCGAGCTGTCGAGACATCTCGGCGCGGCTACTCCGATCGAAAAGAGACGTTTACTCAGTCGGTGGGATTCCCGCACCTAAGCTGCCAGAGGACCTCTCTGGCTGGCGCATGAAGCGCAATCACCCTGCAGCAAACCTGGGTGCAAGCCGCACCTCAGGTTTGCGCCTTCTTAGGGACCCGGATGAGACAGGGAGGGAGGGAGGGAGGGAGGAAGGAAAGGAGGGAGGGAGGGAGGGAAGGAGAGCCACCTGTTGCTCATTAGACGCTGGAATTCTACGATTAGTAGACCAAACATTAAATGTGGGGGGGGGAGTGTTCTAAAATGGGGAAGTGGGGGTGTGGAAGAGAGGAAACCGCAGAGGAGGGAATTCAGTGAGCTCTTTTCTTTCTTTCTTTCTTTTTTTCTTTCTTTCTGTCTTTCTTTCTTTCTTTCTCTTTCTCTTTTCTGGAATCGCTCTGCTTCTTTGTGGGTTTGCCCGCTGATAGGTTGGGGGTTCCCCACCCCCTTTTCGAGCTTCTCCCAGGTTCAGCGCACTTCACAAAGCCGCTGAAGCCCCGTCGCGGAGAGGCTCAGGTGGGTCTGAAGGGCTGGAGAGCCTCCGTAGGGGCAGGCAGATGGCACAAAAGGAGCAGCACCTCACTCTCTCCCTTTCTTCCTCTCTGGCAGTGCCCTACTACTAGTACTACTACTAACGCAGGGCGAAGGGTGGGCGTTTGTTCTCTTGGGCTCCCCCCCCCCCACCTTCCACTTTCTTTTATGACTTCTGGAGTGGCGTCTCCAGCGCCGAAGGGGAAAGGGAAAGGGAAGTCCCCGCGGCGAGAGTCAGAAATGAAAACGAAAGGACTTCCTTACCCGATCGCTGCCAGGGCGGAGCGGCGAGGAATCCGGGCGCATCCCTGTAATCCATTGCGAGGCGCCTTCGGTCGGGAGCCGCGTCCAGTTATAACCTGAAGAGCGGCAGTCGCCAGGCAGGCAGGCAGGCAGGCAGGTAGGGCGTGGAGGAAAGGGAGCTTTTGTGGCCAGGGCTAAACAAGCTGCCCCGCTGGCTAGGCTCGCCGCCCTCCCGCCACCCCCCCAGCCGCCGCCGTTCCCCGCCCACCCGTCTTGGCCGCACTCCGCGCCTCGCCAAGGAGGTGGCAAAGGCGAGGAGAGTGGACTGGCTGGGGGGGGGGAACGTTGGGGACGGCGGCTTGCAAAAAAAGCCTTCCCCGGTTCGGTCGGATCGCCGAGCCTAGCCAGCCGGAATGCGCCACACATCGGAGACAAAGGTTGGAAAAAGACGGGGGTTGAGGCGCTGGGAAAGGAGAATGCAGGGGTGAAATTCGCCAGGGAAATCAGGCGGAGGAGGGGGGGGAAGAGGGCCCGGAGAGCCAGCAGCGCTCGCACATGACCAGGCGCAGCCAATGACGTGCCCAAGTCGGTCGTAAAACGTCTATTACCGAGCTGTAAATTTTCTTCAAACAAAAAGGAATTTACTGCAATTCCTTGCGGATTTTTTTTTTTAGCTCAGCCGCTGCAGCTGCCCCCACCCCACCCCCAGTAGAATACGTTTTCCGCTTTCTCTCTCTCTCTGGCCTGCTCCCGCCATTGCGCTTTCCTGCTCCCAGCTCCACCAGAACCGCGTCCGAGGCCTGAGAGAATGGCTGCTGACTGGGCCTGAATTACGCAGTTTAGAAAGAGGGAGGGAAGTCAGAGGGAGGTCTGTAGAGCCAAGCTTGCAGAGGAGTCTCTTTCTATTACTGGATTTCCTCATTCAGGCCCAGTTGGAAGCGGCACGATCCCTGGCTTGTGAGGCAAGGCAGCCTTTCTATCTCCTGGCTTAGCCCTAACCCTAACCCTTAACCCTCCCTTCCTGACTAAGCGGCTCTAGCAGGCCTATCAAGGTAGAAACCCAGCCCGCTTCGTTCTAACCTGTTCTTGTCTCATTTTCCAAATGTTGGAGATGTTTCACATCAAAACTGATGTCCTGAGGGAGTAGGGTGTAGGGTGGCATAGAAGAACTTCGAATAAATAAAATAAAATAAATAAATCGTGGTCGGTCTTCTATCTATCTATCTATCTATCTATCTATCTATCTATCTATCTATCTATCTATCTATCTATCTATCTATCTATCTATCTATCTATCTATCTATCTATCTATCTATCTATCTATCTATCTATCTATCTATCATCATAAATTTTGAGTACAGTGTTGGAAATTGCTGTTCGGGCAGGAGCAGGGCCCCTCGTTGAGAAAGGGTTACTTTCAGCGGTGGTGCCTAAAGCAACTTTCTTGGGGAAACAAATAAAAATCACAGGCTCTCATGACTCTCTTTCTGGTTGCAGAAAATGGCTTTCTCCAGATAGGCCTTGTGGGGATCCAGTTGCATGGAGAAGTGCAGAATTCCAAAGAAGGAAGAATGAATGCACCAAGAATTGCCCTCCCCTCAAACCCCCCCCCCCAAAAAAAAACAGAAAAGGAAAATCACTGGCTTTCCAAAGCTCAGCTGAATCTGGATATATGACTCCACCACAGTGACTTGTTCCTCTATTCTTTCTTAGGGTATTAGCCATTCAAAATCCCTCCTCATTTTTTAATCACCATTGCCTAAATCTTGTTGCATTGGGTGCTGTTTATGTACAGTGGAGTGAAATGAATCTTTTAGCAATTATTGACAGGTTGGTACATGATTCTTTTCAAAAAGAAAAACAAAACATCCCTTAAAAAATGAAATCTTAATTAATTGTTGGAAATGACTATTTTTATGTGGACATAAAGTAGGACTGAAATCGAAAAGACTTTCTTCTAAGGAAGATGTTAAGGCTGAAGAGGGAAGCGAAAGAAATAATTTTATTCACTAAATCCAGAAAAGCAAACAAGTGAAATTCTCTGTAGTAAATGTTTTTGCCTCTTGTTGTAAACCCATTAATGCTTGTTGTAAACATTTATGGGTCCTCCTGTTGTGGAATTGGTTTATGAAGTGGGCTGTAGAAGGGAAGTGGCCATCCTGGCAGGTTGTGCCCACTTGGGTTTTGCTCCCAAATTCAGTAACACAAACAGATGAGTTTCAGTGTTTAAAATGCAGATGTGTCACCTTGAAGGACTGTATAGATTCTGCTTCCAAAATGGCGCTTTTGATGCCAATTTTTAGACTTGCCAAGAAGAGGAAGCCCAGCTTTGGGGGTGATTTTTTACTATAGAATGCTATAGAAAAATAACACTTTACAGTTAGCAAAAGAACAGCAAAGAATAGTACTTTCCTCATTCAAAGCATACTAGTTTAATTTTGAACTAGCTTTGCCTAAAAAGTGAGGCATCCTCTTTGTTCAACTTGGAAAAAAATGGGTGTCTCCTTCAGTTAAAGTGCTGACCGTTGTATGAAATCTCCAAAATCCCAATACAGACACACCAGCCCCCCCCCTGCCCCATTGATTCTCTAAACCTCAAAACAACCCTTCTGGCATGCATATATTCACCTGGAAGTAAGTTCCACTTAACCTTTCAGGACTTAACTTCTGAGGAAGCTTGTACTTGTACAAAGCCTGCATTGCAACGTTCAGCCAAGTCTTGCTGTGGTCCAGCAAGATATATTTCATCTCTATTTTATGATTATTATTTTTAGATTTAATATAGACATCCGCTCCAGTGGACTCTGGGTGGCCTACAAAGTACAATTCCAATTTAGAACAATTTAAAAAAATATTTACTACAGAGTGTTCATTGTTTAATATGTATACTTAGAACAAATGCACTTTCTCCTTCACCAGGTTTTTGGGCTGCTTCCCTAGACTTAATCTGTATACCGTAAGTTAAGGGCAGAATGACCAGCAAGGCGTTTTGCCGCATTTATGCAAATTCCTGCACCAAATCGTCTGCTTTGCAGTGTTTTTTTTGTTTGCCGCAGACCCTTCACGTGGATGAGCTCCCAGCTTGCTAATGTAATGCTGAAAATATAGGAGTGGGGGGTGTGTTTCAAGCAGGGAGGGGACCCCTTTGGATCCAAGAAGGAGCCTAGCTAGGCTAATGGTTCAGCAGATATTCCATGGAGCAAAGAACTCTGTGCAACATTCAACAAGGGTGTGTGTTCATTGAAGCCCAAACTAGGTTTCTTCAAAGAAAAGAGAATTATATGGTTTTGGGTGGGGTGGGGGAAGAGCTTCTATACTCAAAGTTACGAAAAAGCAGCTCTGAAGTGGCAGAAAACGTTGTCGGAGGTTATACACAGGCGCTGACCTTCAGTTTCCTAAGTTTTCAAAAAGCTCCAAAGAAGTGTAGCATATTTTCTGCTTGCATTTTAGCATTTTAGGGGGACTTCTGACCTTTGGGTGGAGGGAGGAAGGAAAGAAGAAGAGAAAGAGGAAGAAGACTGGCTTCTTTTTTAATATCTTGGTTAGCGTGCAACAAGAACAAGATTCCTATGGGCTAGTGTGTTCTTGGTTTCAAAAAGATGTAACCCTAATTCACTGTATGGAATGCTGCTCTCCGTGTACCGGCCAGTTGTAAACCTATCCCTTTCAACTACTGATTTCTAGATATACAGTGGATGACACCCATATTCCCCACTGCCAGCTGGGGTTGATAGGTGCAGGAATTCCAAAGACAGGGCTGTGAATTGCTTGGGGAAGCACTATTCTAAACAATTATCTTGGAGCTGTGAAACAAAAGCAGTTCAGACGACAGCCTCCTGAACCACAATCAACCAGGGGCTTCTTGGTGGGGAAAGCTTTTTGTTTAGCTTAGCTGCATCTTTAAGGCGGAAAAGCATCCTGTTTAAAAATTGTCAAGAGAATACTAAATGGTTTCTTCGATGTGGGGAAAAAAACAATTCCTCATTAAAGGCTATAAGTGCTAGTTTGGACCACACCATACAATTTCATTGAAATAAATGGAGCTGATAGGATAAGAATGGCCATAGATAGGAAAAGGTGCTGTTTGATATTTCTTTCCTGTATTGTGGCGAGGGTGGATCATCCCCGTGGTGAGTGAGGAGAATTATACCAGAGAAAATAACGTAAAATAAAACAGTTGTGTACAAGTTTACAGAACCAGAAAAAAAAACAGGATAGCAGGCCAATCCCTCTCAGTAATTCTATTGTAAATTATAAATTTTGGGGGGAGAGTTATTTGTAAAAATAATAAAGGCGGGATACAAATAAACAAAAGTAAATATGCAATAAATGCACACAAGCAAACTCCTTCCGTTTTCTAAATAGAGGAAGAAGAGGAAATTAATTCACCAGAGAGATATTAGGCAAATTCTGGAGGAATCTATGAACCGTCTATTTATTATCTACAAACATCTCTCTCTCTCTCTCTCTCTCTCTCTCTCTCTCTCTCTCTCTCCTCTCTCTCCTCTCTCTCTCTCTCTCTCTCTCTCTCTCTCTCTCTCTCTCTCTCTCTCTCTCACACACACACACACACACACACACACACACACACACACACACACACACACACACACACACACACACCCCACGCTCCAGCATAGAGGAAAGTTCGCTGAAGGTGCTTAAAGAGGCTTCTCTCTTTCTATGAGATCTGGGGCTGCTACAGACCTGTGATCTTAATTGTTACTAACTGCAGTTTGCACCTTACTTATGGTAACAGCATGGTAGTTAAGAGCCTGAGCTGCAGAATCTTGTTGCCATCTTCCACATAAACCACCTTCAAATCTTGGCCCAGTTATTCCAGAATTCTTTAGACGGTTTTAGGTAAACTACTCTCTCCCTTTCACACTGCAATACAAGGATCCCACCATATTGATCCCTCTGACGAGGCTGCTGTAAGGCTTTCAGAGAGAAGGTATATGGGAATGTCCTTGCTGTTGCTAGGACCGCCCTCCTCAACTTTCCTTTGTTTCTGATTCCGCAACCAGGCTTCTGAACATCTCCATATCTTCCTAGATATAGACCAGCATGCTTGGGACTGCTGTTTACAGGAAGAAAAGAAAGAAGATACTGCACCAATCGATCCAAATGAAAGCACCACTCCCAAAATGAAGATAATCCCAGCAGATTACGCCTAATAGGCAGAATGACTGAGAGCAGCATATATATATATACACACACATATATAAACTAAACACACACACACACACACACACACACACACACACACACACACCACACCCCTCCCCCCCCTCCGTTTCCCCCCAAAATAAGATTTTGAACCCTGAAATAAAGCTTGGTCTTATTGCCATGCACTCAAAAGCCCGATTGGGCTTATTGTCAGGGGATGTCTTATTTTGGGGGAAATTGTGTGTGTGTGTGTGTGTGTGTGTGGTGTGTGTGTGTGTATGATGTACATGTACATGTACATGTACATGTACATGTATATGTATATGTATATGTATTGTTGTTCACATCCCATTGTGTTCGAAGAGGACCTTGACATCTATCAGGTTGTGGGCTGTATATGTATATGTAAATAGGCTATAACTGATTTTGGAAATACCCAGATTAAAGATAATCCCAGCAGATCTCCTAGTTAGTCAGAACGACTAAGAAAGGCAAGAGTTTATAAATAGGGAATAACTGACATTTGGAATTGAGTTATTAATATGAAAATTGAATAAGAATCATATTTCTAATGAAGCTTCTATTTTCACCCTGAACTGTAAAAAAACAACAACATATGTGCATGATAGATTGTATGTGGATAGCACACTGGATGTGTAACTAGACGGGCCTTTTCCAGATACCAAAATCCAACATTTTGTCTTCAAGAAGATCCTATCGGAACTTGCGGTGGTGGTGAATATGTGAGCACAAATTAGCCAACCTCATTTTAGTCAAGCATATTGTTAGTAAAAGCAGCCTAGTGTCTGGTTCAGCGGGTCATGCAAATGCAGAACATTGTGTTCATTGAGTAAGCTATGGCTACACCAACTAACCTTGAATAAACCCGCGCTTAATGTTACAAGGGCTCCTTTACTGGCGAGAAAGAGAAAGAGAAAGAAAAAGAAAGAAGCGTGCATTTAACTTTATATGCCCACATTCCTTCTCAATAATATGTGAGAATACACAATATCCATTCTCAACAATATGCACAGAATGTACAATGTTCATTCTCAACAATGAAGATGAGAATATACAATAGCCATTCTCAACAGCGGACTCCTGCAGAAACAACATTGGTCTCGGCAGCCCATGGTTTTTGAGAGAAGTCAGCCTTGGTTTGTTTGGCCTTTCACTCTCTCTCAAACCAGAGGAAATCGGCGCTTGCTTTGAAATCCCATGAAAATCAATCGGAAGCTGATCTTCGCACTCCGCGTATCCGGCAGGAATCTAGGCGGCTTTGCGCTTACAGTGGGGGCTCCGGCCTGCCGGACAAAAGCTTGGCGGCTTAATACGTTGCTGCCTTCAATTGAGCCCTAATCTAGCTGTTCTTTCTATCGTGCAGCACAGCGAAACGCGTTTACCTGAAGCAAGGCCGTGTGAAACAAAACGGACTTCGCCTTCCTCCCGAAACACGCGGGTTAAGGAAGGAAAGGGGCTTCGATTTCCCGTCGCAGGCGCTGGGCTCACGGCTCGGTTCTCGGGTCAGGCTCAGCTTTCCCAGAGAGGAGGGCTGGAAGGGGGTCCCGGAACAAAGCGCTTTCGAGGTCCCTTCGGAGAAACGGGGCCCAAATGCCTCCGTAGCTTGCCCGCTTGCCTTGAAGCTACTTTCTACGATAGACGGAAGATATGAAGGAAGAAGCCGGGTCATAAATAACACGTCGGATTTTTTTAATTATTATTTTGATTATCGATAATGAGGGGGTGGGGAAATCAGTGTTTAAAATTAAAATATTTCCTTATGTGTCCCTCATCGGCCCACACATTATTTCCTTTCTTAATTAACTTAGTTTAGGAGAAAGAAGGGGGAACTGAAGAATTTGAAGCTACCGGAAAAAAGTGCACTTAGCTGATTTGATTCTTAAAGTATAATAAGAGAGGCCGGACGTTCAGTCCTTGGAGGAAAACATAAATCCCCAGTAAAAATCTGTAGGTAAAAAACTGCTACTCTTTTTAGTATCAAAGGCCAAGGGGAAATGGAGGGGGGGGGAAGAAAGAAAGAAAGAAAGAAAGAAAGAGGGAGGGAGGGGAGGGGGGGGGAGGGAGGGAGAGACAATAAAAAATGTAGAAAGTGCAGCAGCAGTAACCATATGGGAATCGGGCTAAGAAGTAAAAATCTGCAGGTAAAAAACTGCTACTCCTTTTTAGCATCAAAGGCCAAGGGGAAATGGGGAGCGGAGGAAAGACAGAAAGATAGAAAGAAAGAAAGAAAGAAAGAAAGAAAGAAAGAAAGAAAGAAAGAAAGAAAGAGGGAAGGAGGGAGGGAGGAAGGAAGGAAGGAAGGAGGAAGGAAGGAAGGGAGGAAGGGAGGAAGGAAGGAAAGAAGGAAGGAAGGAAGGAAGGAAGGGACAGACAATAAAAAATATAGAAAGTGCAGCAGCAGTAGCCATATGGGAATCGGGCTAAGAAGTAAAAATCTGTAGGTAAAAAACTGCTACTCTTTTTAGTATCAAAGGCCAAGGGGAAATGGGGAGGGGAGGAAAGACAGAAAGATAGAAAGACAGGCAGACGGAAGGAAGGAAGGAAGGAAGGAAGGAAGGAAGGAAGGAAGGACAATAAAAAATGTAGAAAGTGCAGCAGCAGTAGCCATATGGGAATCGGGCTAAGAAGGCGCCCAGTGCAGTAACAAAAGCCTAACTCTCATCTAGCCCAGAAATGTCAGAAGGTAGTTTCAAAGACAACAAAAGGTGCCTTGAGATTAGTCCCAATCATGAGGGACGTGGCAGAGACCAAGACAAGCACCTGGCCCCTCTATCCGTTGATGCCCCAAAGTCTTTGGCCAAGGTTCCCAGCAGCAGCAGCAACAGGAGGAGGAGGAGGAGGAGAAAGAGTTTAATTTGCCGGGGCCGGGGCTTGTCCTTCGAGGTCTCTGTCGACTTCCCTTTTGACCTCTCCTTCCTTCCCCTCTTGCCGCGTGGCAGGGAACTTGTCCTTGTTGTTCTCTTTTTTCCATTTCATCCTCCGGTTCTGGAACCAGATCTTGACCTGCCGCTCGGTCAGTCCTAGCGCGTGGGAGACCTCGATCCTCCTCTTCCTGGTCAGGTAGGGGTTAAACAGGAACTCCTTTTCCAGCTCCAAAGTCTGGAAACGGCTGTAGGTTTGTCTCCCTCTCCGCCTCCCGGGAGCTGCTGTTGGAAACAAAAACCACGGCGTTTCTTTACAAAAGGAAAGAAAGAAAAAAAAATAAACCAGGAAACAAAAACAACCAAAAGCAGCGCTTGGCTCGCAGCCCCAGCGCTTTTAGCTTTCCTGCCGCAGAGAGTAAAGTATGTTGAACAAATTATTTTCCAATGCACAAAGCATGAGCTCTGGCTATTTGTTCAAATCTCTTCCTCAATTACAACTAACAAAATGAATTAACTCGCTATAAATACAAGTACTGTGAGTGTACCGTACGTGATCCAAACGCAGTAACACTCGGCATAAAATCTGAACTATTATCTGGTTTGTTCTTGTTTCTTTCAAAATATCAGCTTAATGCCACAATTCAAATCATTTGGGCGTTTGGGCGTTTGAAGAAATATTGTCAGAAGCAATTGTACTGAGTGTGTTGTTAACAAGGAATTATCACTATAACAACAATATAATGTAACTGCAAAAGGAGAACGAAAGAAAGAAAAAGGGGATTGATGGAAAAACTGGCAGCTTAGTTTAGAGGGAAAGAAAAGAAAAGAGAGAGTGAAAAGTAACAGAAAGAAAGAAAAAACAGAGAGAAAGGGGAGGGAGAGACAGACAGACAGACGGAAAAGAAAGAAAGAAAGAAAGAAAGAAAGAAAGAAAGAAAGAAAGAAAGAAAGAAAGAAAGAAAGAAAGAAAGAGAAAGAAAGAATGAAAGAAAGAAAGAAAGAAAAAGTAACACACAGAGAGAAAAGTGAGGGAAAAGAAAGAAAAAGAGAGAGAAAAGTGAGGGAAGGAAAAGAAAGAAAGAGGAAAGTGAGAGGAAAGGAAAGGAAAGGAAAGGGAAAGGAAGAGAAAGGAAAGGAAAGGAAAGGAAAGGAAAGGAAAGGAAAGAGAGAAAGGAAAGGAAAGGAAAGGAAGATAGTTCACCGCCGCCGAGAAAGGGAACGGGAAGAATAAAGGCAATCGGTTTGGGTCCAACCTTGTGGTCTCATCCAGGGAAACACTGGAGAAGGAGACGCGCTCTGATTTAAGGGCCTTGGTTCCTCGCCAATATTAGCACAGGACGATTTACAGTCGGGATACTGAAGCAGCTCGGCCTCTTGGTGTGTCGTAAAAATCGTCGGTCGCTGTAAGTTATCGTATCCGTAAAACTTGGCCGGCTCCGCTGAACAAGGCAGGCCGGAGCAGGGGGCTTGCGAAGGAGGCGGGGGAGGCTGGTAAGGCGAGGGGCTCCCCCTGGCCAGGTGCTGCTGCTGCTGCTGCGAGTGGGGAGGAGGAAGAGGAGCGTGGGGAGAAGGGTGGAAGTAGTCCGCGCCGCTGACGGCCGGGCCGGGCCCAGGAGCCGGCGGGCGCAGGGGGGTAGCCTGAGGAGGCGGCCGCGGCAGCGGCCGCGGCGGCTGCAGCGCTGTTCCCGTAGAGCAGGGCGGCGGCGGCGGCAGCGGCGGCGGCGGGCGCAAAGTGACAGTCGTAGTAAGCGGGATTGATGGGCGGCTCGCCCCCTCCTGCCGCCGCCTTGTACTTGGAGTACAGCGGATTGACAAAGTAGGAGCTCATCGGAGGGCGGGGGGCGAGCGGAGGCGCCGCCAGCCGCAACAGCAGCAGCAGCAGCAGCAAGTCAAGGAGAGCAGCAGCAGCAGCAGCAGCAGCGCGCCCGCCGCCGCCGCCACCAACCGAGGCCTGCGTAGCCGCCGCCGCCCGGATAACCCAGCTGCTCGGCCAGGCTGCTCCGGCGGCTGCCTTCGCGGACGAGCTGGCGGCCGTGGAGCAGAGCCGGGCCGTAATCACTGGCCGACTGACCTGCCTCACTGCTTTTACTATTTCCTATTAGGCACACACCCGCCGCCACACACTCACTCACAGGGGCCAGAGTTCAGGACAAGGCAGGAGAGCGGCTTGGCTTGGCGCGCTGAACCCTCCGGAGGCCAAAACCAAGTCCCGAACTAAGTATGGCGGGGGGGGGGGGGAGAGAGAGAGAGAGAGAGAGAACCGGAATCCGAGCCCGCCTGCCTCCTCCTTCCTAAAGTAGCCCCCCTCGATGCCCCTGGCAAGCAGCCTCTGCTCTCTGCCACCCCCCCCCCACCGCACCCCGCCCCTTGGTAAGCGCCGGGTTCTCCGCTGCGAGGCCTGAGCGCAAAAAGCGCGAGCGGAGAGCGATCAAGGGCAGATAGAAGCCGAGCGCTGGAGGGGCTGGAGGGGAAGGCAGAGCGAGGACTGCGCCGAGGATCTCCGGCGGCGGGGGAGGAGGAGGAGGAGGAGAAGAAGAAGCGATCGAGTGGAGAAGGCCCTTAGGACTTCTGGGGAGATAACCTTTGGGACTGGCTACAGAAGGGTAGTGCTGTGGTGGAGGGTGAGGAAGGGAGAGATCGCTCAGGATTGTGCTGTCGTTGTGATCATTCCTAGACTAAGAGTATTATAACCCCTTCAGCGAAGTCATTTATTCCAGAAGCCGTGCCTCTGAACATGTGCAAAATGTTAGCCTGCCTGGATAGGGAAGAGAACTTCTGCTTCCGGATCAAACGGTCTTGCCTAGCTTCCAAAAAACCAACAACAACAGAGCGTCGCCTATTAGGAGAGGCGGATGCAATTCCCTGGGCCGGCGCTCTTGTCGAACACCACAAGGGACCAGGCCGACAGAGAGGCCCCGGGGAAGGGACTCGCGGTATCCCGCCACCGGTATCTTCGAGGCCACATTAGTCGCCCTATAAATGTACTGCTCGGTCGGGCCTGGGTGTCTCGCCCGAATGGGGACGTTTGTGATGGCAAGGCTGCTAGGGTGGCCTGGGTCGGAGGAGGAGGAAGCGCAGAAAATCGAAGCCAGCCGAGCGGGGGAGGAGTGGAGAGAGTGGACGGCGGATGCAGCGGGAAGGCCGCGGGCAAATGAGATGCCCATTTCCCCTTGACGCAGTGCTGCAGCTCCCGGATTCATTAGCCCTTAATGGCAATCATGCCCATGAATACGCTTTCCACAATTTCCCGTTCGGCGGGCGTCATTAGCCCAGCCAAGCAAATGAACACCACCCCGTTAAGGGGGGGCGAGGCAGAGGGGGGGATGTTTCCCCCAGGAGAGGTGGCACAAAGACGGGGGAACAGCCAAATTCGGCTGTGCTGCACGGCCTGTACCCCCCCCCTCTCTCTCAAGAGCTGCCTTTCCAATGCAGTGCCGAGGACGGGGGTGGTGATGATGGTGTCTTCGGCCAAAGCACGTCTCTGGAGCCCGAATCGGATTGAGGGTCTTCGGAGAACGTCCGGGAGGGCAGGCAGACAGGCAGGGAGGCAGTGGTGTGACTCCAGCGAGAGGAAGATCAGACAAGTTCTTTCTAACCCCTCCTGCCCAGTTGAACCTTCTTCAACTGTAGGCCCTAGCAACTCCCCAGCCAAACGCTGCGCCCGAGCTCGATGGAAAAGGTGTGGTGCCCGGCCAAGAAAACAGAACCTGCATTTGTTAAACTAGAGCCATACAGGCCAGAGAGTCAAATCCTCGATTTGGGAGTCTGGCACACAGCAGTGATAAGAGAAATTCTGCTCCAACACTCACCCTGCACAGAGCAAAGGCAAAAAAGCCAGAGCCCCACCCCAGCGGGGGTCCCTAAAAGAGCTCCACCAGCTTGTACCTACCATGTGTGTCTTCTTTGGGGTGGGGGTGAAGTGGGGGAGGATCTGAGTCCTGTTAACACATAAATACGGTTTATCTTGATTAGCCATTGTCATGGGCTGTGCTTTCAAATAAACATCTCTTTTTAAGCTATGTGTCTGTGTTTTTATTCTGAACTCTCCGTACAGCAAGGATATTAAATGCCAGGCTATTAGCAGCATACCAGAACAGATTTTGGATTGTGTTGAGACTCCCCCCCCCCCACACACTTATTTGTCTTCCAGTCCCCCTGTATATTTCCAGGAATGAAAAAAAGCTGGGATCTTGGTCACTTCATGGATTGGACACATATTGAGCAGTTTTCTTAGCAGGAGACAGGAGTGGTTTACCATTTGGCTTCTTCTGGGACTCCCAGCATTACCCCCTGCTGGGTCCCTGCTTGGGATTTCCTGATGGTGTTCCTTCCAAGTTGTGCCCCTGCTTAATTTGGGCTCATCTAAGTGCTGCCATCTGCTGAGACCTTTCACTGAATGTTAAAGTTGCTGCATTTGAAAGCAGAGTGAAAGAACAAAAGATTATAAAATTTGACACCAGATTTTCCTCCCCAACTCGCCGCCCTGTCTAATGACTAATTGGGTATCATGTTTTTTGCTTACTAATATAAATTTGCTGCTTTAATATTGATATGCAAGCCACTGTAAGTTGCCTCTGGGATTGAGGCAAGTGTGCAAGTTTAATTAATAAAATGTCCCTAAATGCAACTTGAAGCCCCTTGGGTGGCAAATCTGCAAGCTCTGTTTTGTTTCCATAAAATCAACATTAACCTCTTGATAAAATAAAATAAAATAAAGTACACATTTCTATAGGTCTCACTTAGTTTCCTGACTTGTGCTTAAATACAAAAGAATGGCCTGAAAATTCATATTTTTTATTGGCACCTATGCAATCTTTAATAATTAAGGTTAATTGATAAATTATTATAAGTACTTTGGAAGTGCTGAATTGCTTCTTTTACCCCATAATTAATTAAAACATACTAAATAACAGTCATGTTCATGTATGCTGATGGGAAAAAAAAATAAAATCCATGCTTTTTCTTCTTTTCTGTTTCCCCCCCACAAACAGACTGTATACATATTTTTAAACAATTATTCTCTTGGACCAAAGCTGGGAAATTATAAGAGAATAGAGCGACATCGCCCTCTAGTGGCAAAACAAAATAAATCTAAACTGGCTTTCCGAATAAAATCCCATCTTTATCAGTTTTTTTTCAACAAAGATTAGGAAGTTAACTCTATTGTCTTTTTAAAACTCGATTAATAAGAAAAAAAATCTCCTATGCTAGTTTTCCTTGTATGAATATTATTGACCTAATCCAAAATTTAAAGCAAAGTATGCATTTATTGCAAAATTGCCAGTGAACTTTATAATCAGAACAGTAAGAGAAAGTATTATTGTATATGCCTTATTTGACATTTTTAGAGATTGCAAAATAGATACAGTGAATTTCAGTGTTGTCCTCTATTAGCATGCACATAGGGTATTTCATTACTAGGTCTTTTTCTTAACCAAATGCCTTATTTAAGAGGAAAATATAAAAATAATTTAAAGACACTGTGAAATCTGAACTAATTTGATGCAGTGTGAATTTTTTTACATTTGTTTTTATTTTCATATTATACACTTTCCCTTTCTGAATTTGCTTTTAGAACTTATTTTAAATTTAAAATCCTAATCCTAACCCTAACCTTCATTTCCCTGCCTATGCGCGATGTTATGGTAATAATTATTCCCTTCCACATCATGCTAAATATGGACTCTGAAGCACATGTAAGAACAGGCAACTTGGAAGGGATTTAAGATGCCCATATTTCCAGCCAGAATCCACCAGACTAGCTAGTGACATTTTGAAATCAATACACATGGACTTAGATTAACCCTGAGAAGTTTAGATTCAGTTCAGCTCAATTCCAAAGACTGAAATGAGCTTTTTCTTGCTCTAAATTGCTGTGTCTGGTAAGTCTAAGAGGGGTCTGTTAGCCCGCTCTTAGCCCCCCTCCCAATCTGTTTAAAAACAATTTCTGTTTTTCTAAACTGATCCTCCAATGGCAATCCCAACCCAAGGATTGTCCCAACTTTTCCGATGTTGGCGTCTAAACCTTGATATTTATGGTCCAACATTTTAAGACCCTCACTTTGTTAGCATTTGTGTTTCACCCTTTCCAAAATACCCCACAAACATCAAAATAATGATAGTCTCAAAGTACCATCCCATATCGTAAACTCATTAGGTCCAGACGTCTGCTCTTTTCAATGGTTTTATTATACCTTGGCTCTTCCTGTTTTTCAAAAAGAATGATAGGCAGAGAGCTGGCGATGAATAGAGCACCAATCCAGCACCTTTTTCTTGGGCCTTTATCCTTCGGCCTGCTGGGTGGGGAGCAGAGAAAAGGGAAGTGTGATACCATCTCCAGATCTAAGAAAACTCAAAGTCCCTGGGGCAGTTTCCCTGTGTTTAAATACCTTAAACACAGATACTTTAAAAGGCGGTATTTATTTCTAGATTCTTAAATTCAGCATGGAGCAATACTTCCCTCTTTCCAAAAAATGTTTATGCCTCTGTTTATATTTATATATATATTATATATATATATATATATATATATACTATATATATATATTTATATATATATATATATATATATATATATATATAATATATATATAATATATATATATATATATATATATATATATATATATATATATATACTATATATATAATATATATATATATATATATATATATATATATATATATATATATATATACATACATACATACATACATACATACATACGTGTGTGTGTGTGTGTGTGTGTGTGTGTATGTAACATTTTTGCTGATAAATGAAAATAAAGGGAGACTATGTATGTATGTATATATATACATACATACATACAAACATATATATATATATATATATATATATATATATATATATATATATATATATATATATATATAATACAATACATACATACATACATAACATACATACATACATACATACATACATATATATATATATTCTCTCTCCCCCCCCCATCCCTTTGTCCCTCCCTCTCTCCCTCCCTCCCTCTCTCCATCCCTGGTTTTTAAATGTCATTTCCTGAAGTCAATAGTCTTGTTAGTGGATTTTAGCAAGTTTTTTTTTTAAAAAATACAGACATGTAAACAGTCACAAGAAGTCACTTGGGTAAATATTTGATTGATGTAAGGCCAGGAATAAATAGGCATTGAGTATTATTGACACAACTGCCCAGGTAAAAGAGGGATTTATGGGGTTTTTTGTGTGTGGCATAAGTCTTTTTTTTTTTAAAGAAAAAAGTTCCAGGAGATACCATTTGGAGGTACAGAATACCGTAATTATAACCGATTTCTGCTTTTTAAAAAAAATCTCAAATAGAAATTTGTTAATCTCACCATTCTCCCATCCCATAAAAAGAAATAGGTCCAGAAACCTTTGTACTGTTTTTTATTTTATTTTTCTGAACAAGCAATATGTTTGTAGGATGCCAGCAAAAAAAATACTGTTGTTTCCTAGGTTGGGTAATCTGTTGGGAGTGGAAGAAAATCCTTCAGTCACTGAAAAGACTTTTGAAGAATGGAGTTGCTCTTTTTGCGCTGCCAGTCACTGTATCAGAGTGACTAAGAATGATCTCGTAGAAATGGCGCTGGAAGGGTGTAGGCAATTCTTGGGGATATAGAGAGACAAGCTGTAGGATTGGGCCTTATGGCACCTATGTCACACTTAGATAATCTGTCTTCCCACTTGCTTTCCCCTTCAAAAGCTGAAGATTTTATTTTCATGAACCCAAATTTCCTAGGACATATATAAGCAAGCAAACAAGCAAGCAAACAAAAAACAGGAAACAACAAGCAAATTAATAATAGAAGATAACGGAGTGTAGAATTCTTTATCACAAGGTATCAAGATCTGAAAATCAAAATTGAAAGATTATGGCATAAACCAGCTGTGGTTGTCCTAGTGGTTTTCAGCATTGCTGGGTGCCATACCCAAAAATCTTGGATGCACTTAGGAAATCTGTGCATTGACAACATTTCCATCTGTCAACTCTAAAAGGCCACACTGCTTTGAGTCACATATATACTATGCCAATATATTACATCTTACAGCAGATCTTGATATGTATAAAGGCCAACCCTAGCTAAAGAACTGGCAGATGTGCTTCAGATTGTTGTGAATGGATAATAATAATAATTCATTCTTCAATAGGATCGCAAATAAAACAAAAATACAGGCTGTGAGCCAAAGTGTTTTAGGCCGACAAATATTAATAAAAGTTTCAAGTACCACTCTTAATATCACTCTGCATTGAAGGAAGGAAGCTGTGCTTTAATAATAATAATAATAATAATAATAATAATAATAATAATAATAATAATAATAATAATAATAATAATATATAATAATAATAATAATAATAATAATAATAATAATAATAATAATAATAATAATAATAATAATAATAATAATAATAATGGCACCCTGGATGCCATACCAAAACATCTTGGACGGCATTTAGAAAACTTCCCAGTGCCAAAATTTCCATCTGTCAATTACAAAAGGCCACTGCTTGGATCCACACATACATGTATACTATGCTGATTACGATTACAATTATGACATCCCTAGGTTCTTGGGAAGAACTCAGTGAGAATGAAGGCCAGTCTCATAACTGGCAGCTGTGATTTCACTTAAAAAAACATCTGGCTATTTAATCAACCATAATAATAATAATCCCCCTTAATTTTAGAATTAAAAAAAAAACTACCTTTCTTGAGAATTGCCTATATTCTTAGAGACTACCTGAATAATTCTTAGTTTCTTGATTAAGACTTGAATGATTAAGGTTCCCCCAGGTCCTAGATTGTGAATCTAACTGTAGGTTAGCTACACATAAGAATCCCCATCCTCCTCCTCCTCCTCTCTGACATGAGTCTTGGAAAACAAAGTATACAGAACCCAGAGAGATGGGGGGAAACAGTCAAGCTGTCTTTGGGGAAGTGCAGGCTTTGTGTGCTAATAATGCCTTAAAAAGCTTGCTTTATCATTCAGGTCTACCCTGAAGCTCCTTAACTTTGCTGTAACTCTGGGCAAGACACTGGAAACGAGGGCGTTCTTCTAAGTCACTTGTGCAAAGCCATCAAACAATAAACTCCCCCCAAACGATATGCACACACTATATCTCAAAACCAAATGGAAGGTGAA
>JALIGW010000051.1:3670000-3803172 GCA_023053685.1 Diadophis punctatus similis | reverse complement strand
ACCACATTAAATTAGACCTCAGAATACAGTGAATCACAAGTATTTGTGATTAAAGTCATGGTTATTGTGCCATAAGAACCCCCCCCCCCAAATCTTGGACTAAAGAACAAACCATGCTTGAATTAACTATGGGTAAGCTCATAGCTTCTGTGGTCACAATCACTTTGTGTCTGAACGCAGAAATACTTTCTCCATGTGAAAACAAATCTGTGTGGGGAGTCAGTTGAGAAATACTGAAGGGAAAACCCAGGACATTTGATGGACTTTTAAACCAGCCAGAGTCATCTTTAGGGGAGATGGGCGGCAGAAAAAGCAAATAAATAAATAAACAAATAATAAATAAGTGCATTAGGAATGGGGGAGTTGCTGGGACAATACAGGTGGGCCAATGAGGACCCCTGGAATAGTTTCAAGGCTCTCTCCAATTGGTTAGACGGCTATTTTTTTCTTTCACTGCTGGAGGAAAATATTGAGTTTATGGAGGAAAATACAGAGCCAGAAAAAAAGGCTGTTTTCTTTACTGATATTGTACAGTAATACAGATCCAGAAAAATACAGATCCAGGAAAAAAAGGCTGTTTTCTTTACTGATATATGTGCCTGCTTGAATCGCACAGCGAACAATATTTTTATATGGTGTTCCTCATATTCTTTTTCTAAGATTGTAAACTGATTTTTACAATTTATTATAGTACAATCTTATCCCTGTCTTCCGCTTCTTCTTGCTATTCCCACTATTCATTGGGGCTTGTTCCTAGGTAAGTGGTTTGAGTCGAAGAAGAAGCGCAGTCCTACGCCTTAGCCTTCTCCAAGTAGGTGAATGTGTACACACTTTTCAGACGCGGTTACATAGAAGGAAATCTTAAAAAATTTAATGAAGTCTCCTCATCCCCCATCCAGTTGTTTTCCCTTTAGTAGGTTCTCTGACTTGTGGATCCAAACTTGTAGAGCCTACACATTTTTTTAAAAAAGCTCCACTGAACTCAATGGGACTTCTGAGTAGGCTTACATCTGTCACAGTGATTAACTCTGTCTTTCAAAACGAATACAATAAATATTACCAGCATTAATATTGTTGTCTTTCTCAAGAAAAGGGGCTTATGAACCTGACATTGATGAGAATTTTTTTTTTTAAAAAAAAACTCCGCTTCGTTTCATATTAATGTGAAGGCAGAGGGAGACTGCAGATAGCAGAACGTTTAGTCTTTTGGGGTTTGGTGGGTGGTGGGTGGGGAGGGGGACCTTCCCGGAGAACGGAAGTCCTGGCAAAGAACGGACCGAACCAGGGGCTGTTCGTAGGATGTGACCGGTTCGAAATTGAGCGCTGTTTTCACAAACTTGGTGGAAATGCAGGGACATTTTGTTGCCAGCGCTATTTGGCGAAAGCAGTCAATTTCGCTAGAATCCGTAGCGCCTTGTCGCCGCTCTCCCTGCTCTCGGGCGCTTTGCATCCAGGAGTTTCCTTACAACTTCGGGCTCCACCCTCCGCAGCCGACTGGCAACTGCACGCTCCCGGACCACTCGGTTGGAACAGGGATGACCCTCGGGGAAGGCGGCGACCCTTTCCTTATGCAAACCTTGCCCGCCGAACTGTGCCCGTGCCACACGGCTGCTTCCCTCCCTCCCGGCTGCTGCCCACCAGATGGGCTGGATTACAAATCCCATCAGGCCACGCTATGGGGGTACGAGGGTGGGAACTGCAATCCAAATTATCGGGAAAGCTGTAATGCGGGGGCAGGGAAAGGTCCAAGCGGAGGGCCTGGGGAGGGGGTTTACCTGGTGCCTCAACTCCAGACTCAAATAGGAGATTATGCGGAGAAGCAACCGCACCACCGATGAAAAAAGCTCCGGATGAGAGTCTACTACGACTCCAGTCTGGTGCTCTCCTTGCCACCTACTACTCTTCTTCTTTGCTCCGCTATTTTTCTCTACCCCCCCCGCCCCCCCCATCCCCACCCCCACCCCCTTACTCCGTCGCATAAATCAGCGCTTAATGATGCCGCTCGCGAGGGTTTGCTCTGAGATTTTGCAGCTCGAGCTAAAATGCAGAATAACAATTCGGGAAGAAGAAATAACCTCAGTTCACCTTGCTTTCATCAAGGGCGATTTTGACAGGCCACACAAGACTCACCTGGGGAATTCAGCGGAGGAGGAAGGAAGGAAGGAAGGAAGGAAGGAAGGAAGGAAGGAAGGAAGGAAGGAAGGAAGGAAGGAAGGAAGGAAGGAAGTAAAGAAAAAAAACACCACCTCCTGAATTGTTACCTGTAAAAATAGCGTAGCCGAACAGGCCGGTCTGTGCATGTCTTACCCAGGAGGGAAAAGTTATAGCGCAGTTCCGCTTCCTATCAAATGGATACCTTGCAGAAGCGAGATTCAGGGGAGAAAAAAAAAAAAAGAGAGAGAGAGAGAGAGAGAGAGAGAGAGAGAGAGAGAGAGAGAGAGAGAGAGAGAGAGAGAGACCTCCAATTTTTACTACCGGTTCTGTGGGCGTGACTTGGTGGGCGTGGCATTGCTTGGTGGGCGTGGCAGGACAAGGATACTGTAAAATCTCCATTTTCTCCCCACTCCAGGGGGAGGTTACTGCAAAATCCCCATTTCTTCCCGATCAGCTGGGACTCCGGAGGCAGAGAATAGATGGGGGCGGGGCCAGTCAGAGGTGGTATTTACCGGTCCTACGAACTACTCAAAATTTCCGCTACCGGTTCTCCAGAACTGGTCAGAACCTGCTGAATCCCACCTCTGACACACACACACACACCCCACACAGAGTGAGTAGGATTTTCCGGCAGCGTTGTGGGCGCAAGAGTGGAGTTTCGTAGAAGAGACGCAACCGAGGACTGTCGCCTCTACAAAATCATTGGCCGCTCAGAAGTCACATTTTGTAGGGTTAGCCTAGATTCAGTCCAATATTTTGAGTGTTTTACAGTTCATTGAACTACAGACTCTTAACAGCTAGGATAAAATGTGTCTGACTACTGAGAGGTCCAGTGTTCCGTGTGAGCACAGCTTCCGGGTTTTTTTTTAGGAAAGCTGCTATTTTCTTAACCCTGTCCGCAGTGTGGTGGACAGTGAACAGACTGAGGCTTTGGGTAGCCTGAATAGATTTTAAGAATGGTCCAACAACATTACCACCGCTCCTTAAACTTTGGGGCTGGGGGTGGGGAGAACTATTTATAACGTCCATTGTGGGGGGGGGGGGTTCGTTCATCGATTCATTCAATATGGGTGTAAATTGGGGAGGGCTGCTTGGGACCACCTGCGAAAAGGGCGCAGGTCTATTTTCTCGGCATTCCAGAGCCCCCTGTTCTTGATCTGCGGCTGCAATCCATAAAGGCCTCTTTGGAATATTCTCATTGATCGCAAAGGATCCCCCCCCCCAGAGTAGAAGAGATGGGGGCTGCCGTCTGTGTCCAGGGACCCCGTGACTCTCTCATTAAACATCCTTAAGGCGGCCCTTGAATTGGAAGTACCGGAGCCTTTGTTCCAATAACTGAATGAGCTGACCGTCATCTTTCTTTTAAAGGGAGGGATTCAGCGAATGGCCCGGGTTTGGAAGCCTAAGAGCATTTTCTTTTTAAAGCCCAACACTCGGTTCACACGCGAGATTCGAGGGAAAGGCAAATGAGTAAGGAAACGTTAGCAAATGGAGAGAGGCGTGTTGTACTTTTCAAGCTCGCCAACTCTGCACTCACATCAAAACCCCACTGAAATCAGTGGGGGGAAGGAGGAATTCCAAGCAACTCTGCCGAGAATAACTCCCTTTTTAACCACCCTGTTATCCTTTAATTCGGGGTAGAATCGGGGCCACTGGATCGGAAGCGAAATCTAAATCAGACCGAGAAGTACAGTGTTACTGTAGGCCAGTGTTTCCCAACCTTGGCAACTTGAAGATGTCTGGACTTCAACTCCCAGAATTCCCCAGCCAGCGAAAGCTGGCTGGGGAATTCTGGGAGTTGAAGTCCAGACATCTTCAAGTTGCCAAGGTTGGGAAACACTGCTGTAGGCTCTTCCTTCCAATTTCAAATAAATGTGGCTCAGATCGAGATAATACTCTTAAAAAAAAAAACCAGTGGGAGCGGTACAATTAAAAGCCTAGGAATTCACCAGACTGTGAGTTCAACTCTTTATGTTTTCCAAACTTGATTATCTATTTCCAGCGCTTAAGGACTGAATTGATTTTGTCGGCCCTCCTTCTAATGGTTGGGGGGGGGGCGTCCGGGGGGGGGCAAATATTGGCTCCCGCAAACTTTACTTGCCGAGCAATCCTGCTGCAGCTTTTTAGGGAGGGTCGGGGGGGGGAGGCGGAGGGAACGCGCGTGTTAACTTTGTTTCCTCCTCCTCTCTTGTCGCTTTCTAACCTTCCCAACCGCAGAACTCAATTATAAGAGCTTTGATTACAACGATATATCTTTAGGGCCCTCCAAACGCGCGGGTGTCAAGGGTAATCTTTTAAAGAAGGAAGCAGGGCAGAGCCATTCGCAAACGAGAGGCCTGACAGCTCTTTGATGGCGAAAATGATGCTCGCCCGCTACTTGGCCGCCAAAGCAGGGACGCGCAGAAAAGGTGGGAGGGGGAGGACACCACAGGACGATGACGTCATTCCTGCGTGGAGAAAGGCTGCCAGTGGGAAGAGAGGGATGGGTCACAAGGTAGAGCTTGAAGCCTCTTTAGGATTCCCTTTCCACCCACCCACCCACCAAGAGAGCCAGTTTGGTCTAGTGATGAAGGTACCAGGTAGAAACAGGGAGAATTAGAGTTCTAGTCCCACCTTAAGGCATGGGAAAACTGGCTGGGTGACTGCACCAGTCGGTCTCAAGCCCAGCTCATCTCACAGGGTGGCTGTTGTGAGGAAATTAGGAGGAGGAGGGAAGGGTATTATTTATTTATTTATTTATTTGGCAGTTTTTCTATGCCGCCCTACTCCCTCAAGGACTCAGGGCGGCGTACAACATTTTATAAAAACTCCAAACAAATCATTAAAAAAGGCAATTTAAAACAATTAAAAAACATATAAACAACATACATACGTGGGGGAGACATCAGATATAAAGTCATCTCAAACTCACCCCGCCTGCAGGAAGAGCCATGTCTTAATGGCTTTTCGGAAGGCCAGCAAGGTGGGGATGATTCGGATCTCTGGGGGAAGTTGGTTCCAGAGAGCAGGGGCCCCTACAGAGAAGGCCCTCCCCCTAGGTATTAGGTATGTTTACCTCCTTGAGTTTTTTTTTTATAAAAAACAATAAAGGTGGGCTATACATTAAATAAATATCAATTAAATGAAGGCACAGAGATAGGTGGTGGTGGTGGTGAAGAACAAAATCTGATCAGAGAAGCGGTTAGACCAGGGGGTTAGCAACCCGCAGCTCTGGAGCCACATGTGGCTCTTTCATCCCTCTGCTGCGGCTCCCTGTCACTCAAAATAGGCGTCACAACCGCCAATGTGTGATACCTGCCAGCAAGCGATTTATTGAGCTTTTCGACCCCCGGTAGGCCAACCATGGATAAATCCGAGAAAAGAAAAGTTTCAGAAGAAAACAGAACGTTTAATTCAACGACATATGCTGGTTCTGTGGCCGCTCAGGAAATAGTCAGGCACAGGAAGGGTTTTGTGGCTCCCGGTGTTTTCTTTTCTGTGGGAAACGGGTCCAAATGGCTCTTTGAGTGTTTAAGGTTGCCGACCCCTGGGTTAGACGATTTTAAGGTCTGGCCTAGACTTTGCTCTAGGTATGTGTATCACTTAAAATAGGATGAGCCAGCCCAGCTGGGTCTGGCCAGTTTCTGGTGGGTCACTGCCCTCAAATCTGTGTTCCAAAATCTTTCCTGGGTAGCACCTCCTAATTTTCCCCCTGGTGAGAAGTAATCCTACTGAGATTTATGATGCCTGATGGGTCGGGATTGCTATCCCCATAGGCACAGACCCCATCTAATAGAGTAAGGGCTCATTTGGAAGAACAAAGGCAGTCAGAGCATGGACTTTGTTGGAATATTCATGACTGGGAGAGCCATGTGATTGAGTCAGCCAATCGGGCTGAAGTGTTGGTTGAGCATGTCCAGAAACTTAGTAAAAAGGGGGGCGTGGTTTGCTCTGTCCACCATTAAAGCTTGCTGTGAAAACATCTCAACATGTGATCTGAAACAAAGTGTGGTATTGTTAATGTTTTATTCTACTTATAAAGAAGTTATTTGAATCAGCAAAATGCAGTTATCTTTTGAAGCTTCTGATTTATTGCGTAACTCTGACAGGTTATGGGCCCAGAAATCGCTCAAGAAGTAAAGTTAAAACTGCATTGTAATTTAAAGCTGATAAGAAGCTGTCTGTGTTGTTAAAGGAACAGGCAGAGAAGAAAAATAAAGCAGGATGGCTGCTGCTATGGAATTTAAAGACAGTCCAATACCTAAATTGGGGAAGAAAAATTATTTAATTTGGGCTGCAAAAATGGAATGTTTTTTGAAAGCAAAAGAATTATGGGACATCGTAGCAGACCCCCCACAAGTGCTTGGAGCAGCAGATCAAAAGGCTCATGACAAAGCTATGGCTTATCTTCTTTTAAGTCTGGGGGATGATCAATTCTTAAATGTAGCTGAATTAAAGTCTGCAAAAGAAATATGGCAGAAATTGAAAGCAGTACATGTCAATGTTTCTGCGTGTAATGTGGTCCAACTTTCAAGAAAGCTTTTCAGAATGAGTTTGCAGACAGGAGATTCTATGGAAGATCATTTAATGAAAATGCAGTCTAATTTTCTAGAATTGGAGCAACGTGGAGTAAAGTTTCCAGAGTCCCAAAAAGTTTTATTAGTGTTAAATAGTTTGGATCAAAGCTGGGAGACTGTATCAGCTATTTTTGAAAGTAAGCCAGAAGCAGATTTGAATTTGGAGGCTTTGAAATCGTGTTTATTGAATGAATATGAGAAAAGGCTTTTCAGCCATGCTGATGGAAAATTCCACAGGCGGGGGCTCAACAAGGAGTACAGTGGAAACTTACAGCAAGTCTCCAGCAAAATTTTCCACAGGCTGCCTATCTCTAGCAACAGCCGAGGTGTCTGCAGACAAGAGGAAAGCAGAGGCAGGAGAGATCAAGTTACACAGCAACAATTCTTCAAGCAAGTTAAAAAAGCATGTTTCATTTGTGGAGAAACCAATCATCTGCAGAAAAGCTGTGCACAGAGAAGAAATGTGCAAGACAAGAGACATTATTTGCAAGGACAGATTGCAGTTGCAAAAGTTTGTTATAATAACAATAGAGACAAATGGTTGATTGACAGTGGGGCTAGTCAAACAATTGTTAATAATTCTGACTTATTTTCCAGATTTTTTCCAGGAAACCATGAAGAAGTGGCCTTAGCCAATGGTCAAAAGGCTAAAATCATTGGAAGAGGCGATGTGCAAATTCCATATTTGGAATCCAGGTTTACTGATGTGTTATGTGTACCTGAAATGGAACATAATTTGTTAAGTGTGTCTAGTTTAGACAAGCAAGGTTATGAAACCACATTTGTTAATGGGAAGTGTCTCATCCAAAGAAATGGGAATGTTTGTGCACAGGGCATAAAAGAGGATAATCTTTATGTATTGCAGGGACAAAAGGTCCCACATTGTTCCCAGATATTTAAAAGTGTAGCAGAACACAATTCATGTGTTCATCTTCTGCACAGACGACTTGGTCATGCTAATTTTAAGGTTGTTCAACAAATGAAAGAATTTGCAGAAGGATTAGATTTGAAGGGATGTAAGGCATATTTGGATTGTGCAATATGCAAAGCATCGAAATCCAAAGCATTCCCAGTTAGCAAGTTTAGCACAAGACAAACCACAAGAGCTCTAGAACTGGTGCATGCTGATTTAATTGGGCCTATGCAAGCCAGTTTGGGAGGAGCAAAGTATGCGCTGGTCATTGTGGATGACTACAGCAGGTTTGGGTTTTGCTACTTACTTAAGAGTAAAACAGAGGTGCTACAGCAATTTAAGCAATGGTTAAGCTTTGTAGAGAGAAGGTACAAACAACAGGTATGTCAGTTGCAAACTGACAGAGGTGCTGAGTTTATGTCAACAAATTTTCAACAATGGTTGAGACAATTGGGAATAAGACACAGGCGCACAAATCCTTACACACCGGGAGAGAACGGAGTGGCTGAAAGGAGGAATGGTGTTTTGCAAACAATGAAAGACTCATTACTGGAGGATTCTGGTATGAGCAGGTCATATTGGGGTGAAGCCATACTGACTGCCAATTATTTAGTAAATAGGTTGTGGAGTTCATCCATCAATAATACTCCATATGCAATGCTATATGGGAGAAAGCCTTCTCTAGCACATTTAAAAATATTTGGAAGTACTGCATGGGTACATATTCCAAAGGCAATCAGAAGAAAGGGACAACAAAAGGCTAGAAAGCTCAGATTTGTGGGCTATGAGCCAGGCTCAAAAGGGTATCGCTTTAGCGATGGAAGTAAAAGGATAGTGATTTCAAGGTCTGCTAGTTTTGCAGAACAAAATTGGAACAGAATTGATGCAAATTCTGAAAATGTCTCACTTAGTGACAGTGATCCGCTTAGCGACGGTGATCCACTTAGTGACAATAACTCATTTAATGATGGTGAATCATTTTCTGAAGGTGTCTATGTTCAGGGAGGAGAGTCTGAACAAGATATGAAGCCAGAAAAGCTTGAAACACAAGAACAGGCAATGCCACGTAGGTCAGAGCGTAGGAACAGAGGGGTTCCGCCAGACAGGTATTCTGCCAGTAAAGTTAAAGTGTGTAATGTGTGGTATGAGCCAAGAAACTATAAGGAAGTATTGGCATTACCAAAAGTTGAACAAGAAAAGTGG
Source organism: Diadophis punctatus similis (assembly GCA_023053685.1). NCBI lineage: Eukaryota > Metazoa > Chordata > Lepidosauria > Squamata > Dipsadidae > Diadophis > Diadophis punctatus. The sequence goes on along the minus strand of JALIGW010000051.1, from coordinate 3,794,346 downwards.
AAGGAAGCCATGGATAAAGAGATGAAATCCATGGGAGATCATGAAGTGTTCACATCTGTGACTTTGCCACAGGGTACGAAAGCTATAGGATGTAAGTGGGTATATAAGAAAAAGGTATTACCCAATAATGAAGTACAGTATAAGGCAAGATTGGTGGCACAAGGTTTTTCTCAATTAAAGAATGTGCACTATGATGAGGTGTTCGCGCCAACTGTAAAAGGTGAGAGCATAAGACTAGCACTGGCATTAGCATCAGCATACAGGCATAGAATTTGGCATTTTGATATAACCACTGCATTCCTCAATGCTGAATTAGAGGAAGAAATTTATATGGTTCAAGCGCCAGGGTATGAAAATAAAAAGCCTAACATGGTGTATAAATTGAACAAGGCCATTTATGGGCTGAAGCAGTCAGCCAGAAATTGGAATATCTGTTTAGATACTGCATTGAAAGGTCTTGGGTTCAAGAGTTGCAAAGCTGATGGTTGCATATACACTGGAAAGTTACAAGGTGGGAATTGTCTACTATTAGCATTTGTGGATGATCTTTGTTTCATTGCAAAGGATGCATCACAAGTTAAAGAATTTGCTAATAAGTTAGAAAAGAAATTTGAATTAAAGAATTTGGGAGAAATAAAGAATTATCTCGGTGTAGAGATACAAAAAACTGAAAAAGGTGGTTATATTCTCAGTCAAAGGAGAAAAATTGATACGTTTACATCATTGTTCTTCAGAGGATAATTTAGCAGACATGATGACCAAACCATTGGGTGGCGTCCATTATAGGAAATGTTTAAATCCAATAGGTTTGATGTCTCTCCCAGTAATGAAGGGAGGAGTGTTGGAATATTCATGACTGGGAGAGCCATGTGATTGAGTCAGCCAATCGGGCTGAAGTGTTGGTTGAGCATGTCCAGAAACTTAGTAAGAAGGGGGGCGTGGTTTGCTCTGTCCACCATTAAAGCTTGCTGTGAAAACATCTCAACATGTGATCTGAAACAAAGTGTGGTATTGTTAATGTTTTATTCTACTTATAAAGAAGTTATTTGAATCAGCAAAATGCAGTTATCTTTTGAAGCTTCTGATTTATTGCGTAACTCTGACAGACTTGAGTTGGCCTTCAGCTCCCTGCTTCCAACCACCAAGCTCCCCACTTTTCATTTCGCTGAGAAAGTTTAAATGATCTTACTAAGAATGGGCTAAGAAAGGGGGAAAAAAAGATCAGCCTATGTTTTCCTACGAAAACATGGTAAGGCAGTGATGGCGAACCTGTGGCACGTGTGCCACAGATGGCACGCGGAGCCATATCTGCCAGCACGCGAGCCGTTGCCCCAGCTCAGCTCCAGCGCACATGTGCGCACCAGCCAGCTGATTTTCGGCTCACGCGGAGGCTCTGGGAGGGCATTTTAGGTTTCCGGAGGATCTCCGGGGAGGCAGGGGGCCATTTTCACCCTCCCCAGGCTCCAGGGAAGCCTCTGGAGCCTGGGGAGGGCGAAAAACGGGCATACCGGGCCCACCGGAAGTCAGGAAATGGGTCATTTCTGGCCTCCAGAGGGCCTCTGCGGGGGCGGGGGAGGCTGTTTTCGCCCTCCCCAGGCATTGAATTATGGGTGTGGGCACTCGCGCATGCGTGATAGCATGTATGCATGCGCTTTCGGCACCCGAGGGAAAAAAGGTTCGCCATCACTGTGGTAAGGTAAGGCAGCCAAGCTATTTTTTTTCTGGAAATGCTGGAATGCAGATTCTGTTACTTAAAACACTCTGACCTTCCCCAAGTCTCCTGGGTGGGTTGGCTTGCAAGTCTCACCATCTGAGCCAGCAGCAGGGACAAGGGTAGACTACGACACCGAGATGCTTAGAATTTTAGTCCAACATATCTGGGCAGCAACTGCTGGGGGAAAACTGAAGCACAATGCAGGACCACCATAATATTTGTCTCTCTCTCATGTGATGTCCTTTCGATTCAACTGCTTACCTCCCTCACATAAATAATAATAATAATAGAGTTGTTTCTGTTGTCTCAGCAACTGAGATTAAGTTGTCTTGGTGAACGAGTGCTACAGTACAAGACATCTGGGGATGCTAATTTGAGGAAACCACAGGAAAATGATACAATTGGTCTGGGCCGCAGGTTGTTCTTCTGGATTTTAAATGACCAAATTAGACAAGCACACGCTTGTGATACCATTTCCACTGACTCTTGCACACCATCCAGAAGAACACAGGTTGTTTTCCCGCCCCCCACAACTCTACACATTTGATTGTTTCTTCTCTACCTTCAAGTGAGAAGAAAGCCTCAATGAGATCAGAAGCAAGATACAATCCAAGACACTAGTAGCAATTCTATTGCAGCTGCTCTCCCAGCCAACGGCAGGATGTTGTAAGGCAAGCTCCACCCCTTTTATGCATGCATAGGATGCTGCAAGGCATGTTCAAAAGTGGCAGCCCTTGCACTGTGATAATGTGATGTTGCTTTCATCATGAGCCACGGTGACGCAGTGGTTAGAGTGCAGTACTGCAGGCTACCTTTTGCTGACTGCCCTGCTGACTGCAATTTGGCAGTTTGAATCTCACCAGGCTAAAGGTTGACTCAACCTTCCATCGTTCCGAGGTGGGTAAAATGAGGACTCAGATTGTTGGGGGTGATAGGCTGACTCTGTAAACCGCTTAGAGAGGACTGTAAAGCACTGTCAAGCGGTATATAAGTCTAAGTGCTATTGCTATTGCTATCATTTCCCTGCTGGCCAAGTAAACTGTTTCCCTGAAATTTCTGTGTAAAGTATTTCAACTTTATCTAAAAAGTGTTACGTCCTAGAAAGAGGAGCAGAGGTTGCCATTTTTTTCTCATGCCTCTAGAAAAAGCTGTGCCACAAAGTTATGGTGTTGCTGAAAGGTAACTGAGCTGGAACGCAAGAAAAAAGAGAATCACGTCTCCTTTGAGTCTTCCTTCCTTTGCACATAACCTTGGGACAAAATTGTCCTGATAACTTGTTTTCTGATATGTTGTATCCCCGTGATATTGATTTCTTCTCAGCCCTAGCTCGTACATGAGACAGCCTGAACTTCTGTACTGGTCTTATTGTAATATTTTCCCCTTTTCCAACACATTCCAAGGATAACTTCAAGGGGTAGGAACTCTTATTGGGTATCGTCACCCAATATCCTGGAGAGAAATCAAATGATTGGCAGGGACTTGGAACAGAAGCCAGATAGGGCTTGGTATTGGGGACAAACAATTCAACTGCGACACTTTTTCTTGGGAAAAAGTGGCTAGTGCGTCAACTTAGCAGGGGAGAAAGGACATAGAAATTCCTTGGCTTTGCTGAGGATCACTAGGCCTCTTTCGAAAACCTTGGAAGGCCCAGCCAGTTCTCAGGAGAATCTATAATCTTCCAGGTCAAGGGAGGGAAAGCATTTTTTTTCAAGCTAAGAGTGAACTAGGCATATTTTATTTATTTTATTTGTATTTATTTATCAAACGTAGGCAACACCCATCTCACTATTTATCAAATTTAGGCACCGCCCGTCTTCACTATCACTGTGACTCAGGGTGGTTTATAGATAAAAAAAAGTTATAAAATCATAAAAAGGTACAGTTAAAACAGAATTAAAACTAAATGACAAACAGATACAGGCAAGGATAAAAGGAACACAGTCAGGTCACCAACCACCCCTGTGGTTGCATGTCACTCTTTAATAACCAGGCAAGTTGGCAGAGCCAGATTTTCACACTGTTTCAGAAGGAGTGATAAGGAAAGCTAAGTTAAATTATTCATTGTTCTTTTTTTTAAAAAAAATTGTCTTTCCCTGTGAGCTCATGATGGCAGATCCTCCCACTGGATCCCCACAATGGTCCTGTGATCTGGGCTAGGCTGAAAAAAGATTAACTAGCTCAAAGACACCAGGTGAGCTTTATGGTGGAGGGAGGACTTGAATTTGGTCTCCTCTTAAAACCCAGCATCTTAACAGCTGTATGTTACCTCTCCAATAAGCTGGCAAGCCTTTCCAAAGTGAGGCTCTGCAGCTGGTTTGGACTACAACTCCCGAACAAGGTGCTGAGAGTATGACAAAAGTTCAGAAATATGGAAGTTGTCCGTAGAATCTGAAGACGTCACATTGGTGTCCTCTTTCTGCTTCCCCCTGAATCTTGTTAAAAGAATTCTAGAATCTCTCTTAAGTAGTTTGTCTGGCCAATCTCTCCTTATTAGCAGGAAAGTGAAGGCATTTGTACACACTGTAGTCAGAGAACCTCTTCTGTTGTTCTGAAGATGCCATTTCCATGATCTCTCATCACACAATTATAGGCTTCTTTTCTAGGAAATTCAATGGGCTTGATACTCAACCATGTAGCCAAATTAATTAAATGCAACTTATCTTCAGAACTCGGTTGGTTTATAGTAAACGAAAGCCTGGTTAGTTAATTGAGCCATTTCCCAAAGTTACACCCCACATTCAACCACATCAGGCTAAAATATGGTTGGCTTCTTTGCTGCTCAGCCCTTCGATCAACCAATCGTATCTGAGCCTCCCAAGTCACAAATGGATCTTCAAATAAATATGGGCTGGAAGAGGAGAGCAGAACTTCATACAAGGGGACTTGGTGCCAAGGCTCTAGTCATAGAAATGAGCTGCTTTAGGTCAGTTTGTTGTTTTAGCACAATCTCTGGAAATCTCACACGGGGATTATTTTTAACAGGACATGGTTCGGATCTGTACATACTGAGTGAACCTCTGTGAAATGCATTCAAGCCAGTTTAGTTGCAACCCACTGTCAGTATTAAAATTAATTGGTCACCTGGCTTAGCGTGTTAAAGGACAGGCTGATACCTGATATCCTCAGTTGAATTCAATGGGATGCAAGGAACTTGGATTAGGACATTCTTTGATAATCATCTGGGAACGGGGGTGGGTGGGTGAAAACCTGGTTTCTGTCACTTGTTCTTGCATGAATGAAATAATCCAGTTAAAAATATACCTGCCTTTCCCCAATGTTTCACCATAAATTATTCAGACATCAGTGGTGGCACATGACTTGAGAAGATGATAGTTTTCTTCCTCTCCTCTTACCTTTTTAATTTAGACCCTGAATAGTGGTTTCTGGGTCCTCGTTTTATCGACCTCAGAAGGATGGAAGGCTGAGTCAACCTTGAGCTGGTGAGAATCGAACTGACGAACTGCTGGCAACCGGCAGTCAGCAGAAGTAGCCTGCAGTACTGCATTCTAACCACTGTGCCACCACGGCTTTTTCCCAAATCTGGGGAAGAAGTTGGAAAAAACTGTAGCCTCAAGGAAACTCAAAGGCAAGAAGAAGATGAGAAATTTAAGAAGCAAAAGGACAGAGGATACATTTCCTGTATGGATTTATTTGCATGTTTCTGTCTCTATATGTATATAGAGGAAGGGTAGGGAGGGAAGTGCTGGGAGGGGGGGCTGGAGGGTTGGAAGAGAAGAAAAACTGTTCTGTATTGACAATGGGTTGGCAGTCTAGATAAATCCAAATGTTCTCTAGAAGAAATGCCTTTTGTTGATTAATCAGAGTTTGCTGCATTGTAAACTTCTAAGCATCTCTGCCCCCAAATCACATTATGTAAATTCTGGTAGTTTGGAAATTTATGGCCTTTTCAGGCCAGAGCCAAACTAACTAGATTGATATTTCTCAATCACAACAACTTTAAGATGTGTGGACCTCAGCTCCCAGAATTCCCCAAACCAGCCATGTTGGCTGCAGAATTCTGGGAGTTGAAGTCTGCATGGCTTATACTGGAAGATGGCTACAGTGGTGAATCATTGATACAAATTATCAGTAGTGGAAATTATGAGATGACCAATGAATTTCTAGAATGAGCAGAAGGACATCATAAAATGAAAAAATAAGGAAAAAGCATAAAAAGAAAACATATAAAGAAATAAATTAGAAAAAAAATTGATGTGCACAAGAAAAATGGGTGATAAATAGAATAAAACTGAAGTACAGATAGTCCTCAAGTTACATCAGTTTGTTTAGTGACCGTTGACAGTTACAATGGCATTGAAAAAGTGACTTATGGCAATTTTTTACACTTACGACCGTTGCAGCATCCCGTGGTCACGTGATCAAAATTCAAATGCTTTGGCAACTGACTCATGACGGTTGTAGTGTCCCGGGGTCATGTGATTACCTTTGTGACTTTCTGACAAGCAAAATCAACGAGGACACCAGATTCACTTAACAACTGTGTCACTCACTTAACAACTGCAGTGATTCTTTTAACAACTGTTGGCAAGAAAGGTTGTAAAATCGAGCAAAACTCACTTAACAACTGTCTTGATTAGCAACAGTAATTATGGGCTCAATTTTGATCATAAAGTGAGGACTGCTGTACTGAAAAGTAAAATTATTCAATATAATTTTGGATATGGGAGGTATTTTAGATGATTGGCCAATAATTATATTCATTACCCTATTTAAAACAATGTCAAAGATGATTACCGTACAATAAGTTTAATGTCACTCATGCCCTTATCACCTCACGGCTGGATTACTGCAATGCGCTCTACATGGGGCTACCCTTGAAGAGTGTCCGGCGACTGCAATTGGTGCAAAATGCAGCTGCGCGAGCTGTGGTGGGTGTACCTAGATGCACCCACGTAACACCTATCCTCCGCCAGCTGCATTGGCTGCCCATTAGTCTCCGGATCCAATTTAAGGTGTTGGTCGTTACCTTTAAAGCCCTACATGGCTCAGGGCCAGGTTATCTTCGGGACCGCATCCTGCCGCATACCTCCCTACGACCGGTTAGAGCCCACAGAGTCGGCCTCCTCCAGGTCCCGTCGACCAAACAATGTCGGCTAGCGGGACCTAGGGGGAGGGCCTTCTCTGTGGGAGCTCCCTCCCTGTGGAACCAGCTTCCCCCAGAGATCAGGACCATCCCCACCCTACTGGCCTTCCGGAAAGCAATAAAGACCTGGCTCCTCCGGCAGGCGGGATGAATGAGATACTCTTTTAACTTTTGTATTTTCTGTATTTTTTAACCTTTGCATTGTGTATTGTTATATATTTTAATGAACTTTTATTTTGTATTGGATCTACATGCTGTGAGCCGCCCTGAGTCCCTAGGGATTGGGCGGCATAGAAATCCACCAAAATAAATAATAAATAAATAAATGATTACTGTACAATAAGTTTAATGAGTCATGTTTTAAAAATATTTCTTAAAGTAGTTACCCACAACAGATCTACTGATGTTATTTTACGTTTCACTAGTTTGGATTCAGGTAATGGAGGTGCCTTTTAAATATAAAATGTCTAAGTAGAATATTATGGAGATACGAATGAGGATGTTGATAAGGCAATGGTCACATTCTACATTTATTAACCTACCACTGGTTTCAGAAGAATAATCTCAACTGCATTGTAGATGCATAGTAGACTATCTAAAACTCTGCCCCTCAAAATCTGGAATGCATTTCCTATTTTCTGCCTAGTGACACAGAGCTTCTTCTAGGGTGAGATAATCATTCTTGTGATTATGAAGAAGGAATGAAGACCTTGATATAATTTCAGTGATGACTAAGTGACATTCTGAAAAAGTCGCCAGTGTGAAATTGGCCCATGATGGCCATTATCCAGAATTAGATAAAACCTTCCTCTATTCTGAACCTGGTCCACAACAGATTTTGAAGCACTTTGATTGACAAGCAGCAAAAATGTCCTTCAGTTCTGGTATAAATACTCAAGAGCTAGGCCTTCAGTGATAACGTATTTGGTGAATATTATTTCTTTTGAAATCCAATACCGATTTGACTGTTTGCTTTATGTGTTTATATTATTGCTTGTTTCTTTTATATTTATACTGTGGAGACTTTATTGCATTTTATGGATGTGTGTAAACTGCTGAGGGCTTTTTTTGATTGCAAGGGTAGATAAGGGGCAGGTATGAATCTAATACACACATGCATAGATAGCGCATATTTGACAGGTGTGCCCCTTATTTTACAAATGTCCCTCAAAGGGACAATTTCAAAAGGAGAAAAATTAGTGCTTAAACATTGCGTATGATTTGGAAAATGAAGACAAACTTTGTTTTCCAGGCCAGATGCTTAAGATCCCTGTCTAGAACTCACTTCTAAGATACACCCAAGAGGAAAGGTCAGATATTACATCCCAAAGCTAAAGAAATGATACAGGTGTCACTTCATAATGTAACTTGCTCAGTCAAGTTGACCTTGACTCCAATAACTTTGTGGAATATATTCATGCAGTTTTCTTGGTAACACCACCTGTAGAAGTGGGCTCTTGCCTTTTTTGGGTGCTTCTTTGACTAGTCTATTTAACTCCAATTAAATTGCTGGGATTTGAAGTAGAGGCCACATGGGATTTATTAGAATTATCAGTTAGTTTGTCAGTCAGTTTGTATTTGTTTGCTTGAAATAAGCTGCATTGACTCTAAATGTATATGTACAAATTACCTCCTGACACAGCGCAATTGCTTGCAGAGGGATTTATTATCCTCCAGGGAAAATGCGTTCTCTACCCAGCACCCAGTTCCTACTAGCATTGGAATCAAATGCTACCTTTACTTACAAATAGAAGAGCGAGAAAGTGGTAAGAAAATGGCAGATTGCTGGAATTCTCCCAATTAAATAGTCTCTAGCATTGTTCTTGTTGTAAAAATACGAGTGGCGAAAAAAAGTTGTGCCTTTGAAGACATTTTTATGGAAGGAAGCAGGCAGTGACCTTTTATCCTTTAAAATCTGTTATTTACAAGTGAAGTTGTTGACTCTCTAATTGCAATTTAGAAACCAGCATACAGTCTCATTTAATCTCTGACTATTTGCTACATTTCAGTTTCCGAACACATTTTCATTTCCATAGGGATGTCTATACTTGCTGGAAGTTAATCCCGAGGTAGATTATAAATGCAAAATTGAGGGAATTGGAGGGTCTAAATGCAAAAAGATTCCAAACACTGAAAAAAAATGGATGGATTAGATAAAACATCCCTTCATGGTTTTGAAATTGGCTTTGTAATACTAAATGAAACAGGAGGGACACAACAGGAGTGAAGAAAGAAAAATGATTAAAGCTAGAATACTCAGAGAGCTTGGCCAAGTTAGAAATTTGGGAGTTGGGGCTAGTTTGGCTGTTACACATGTGTGTAAATGCACCCAAAGAGAATTCAAGAGAATTAGCTATGAGTGATACCGCAGTTAAATGCACAGGTATTTAATTCTAAATACAACTATATAAGTATGTGTCGAAATCATGCCAAAATCAGTGGAAGCTATTTTGTTATTAAAATGTTTATGTAATTGTTAGATTATCAATGGGCTGTTATTACTGTTAAGCGGGGTGGCCTGCTTAAAAGCCCACTCTGACAAAGAGAATAGAGTGGAAAGAAGGCATGGCTATGGGTATGAGCCCTCCCACCCCTCCATTCACACATTAATAATGACAGGAGTTGTAACTAAAGGATGGTGGCAATCCCTCCTTTATTCCTAATGGTGCTTCTGTTCGTTGGTGGATCAGACTGTTAGCAGGAATGATCAAAAGCAAATTAATGAAGTAGAGGATGAAATGAAAGCTATTGAGCATCAAATAATCTCTAGCTATTGTACGACTGTTTAACTTGTTAACCTCATACCAAGCAATCAATATTTTGAATTATTTCCCTGTTGGCAGCTTTAAAGAGAACATCTTGAAAAATTGATTACTGTCAAAATTACAGCAGCTCTTTCCAAACCACCCCAAAGCCTTTTCTTTCTTTTACTAACAATCCAAATGGTCATTTCCCCCTCCGTACAACATTATCAACTTAGCTCTCAACACAAAGTCTGGGATTTCTAGACACCCTGAGGGAGAACAGCGGCTCAAAATCTTTTTCTATGTGTTTGCATATACAATACATATTGTCATCAATACAAATTCAATATTTTGAGTTGCCTTATAGTGATCAAATTAGAATCTTCAGGGCCAACCAACTTTTTTTAAAAATATATTGTATTGCTTCTAGACTACAACAGCCATTCCCAGCTATGAGTCCAAAGGACATGTTTGGTTTCTTTGCATTTTGCCTTCTTTCTCCATACTCTTGCTTGAGGATAAATCTGCTTGAGATGGATGGACGTCAGTGGTGGGTTCCTACTGGTGCGGTCCACTCTATAGCACCGGTAGCGGCCCGCTGGTGACGTCACAGTACTGGTGCGGTCGGTTGCTGGTGCCTGGGTGCCGCCATTAAAAAAAATTTTTTTTTAAATTTAAATTTTTTTTTCTTCTGCGCATGCCCAGAAGCCGAGCTTCCAGGACTGCACATGCGCTGCCTTCCTACCCCACAGTGAGTCCAAGCAGGGGAGGATGGCTGAGGGAGCGCGTGAGATGCTGAAAGAACGGGCAGCAGGAGCTATCTCCATTCCCCTCCCTTCAGCAGTCCGAGAAGCCACGAATGCGTGGTGATGATCCTAGGCATTTTCACACGTTCGAGGCTTCTCGAGCTGCTGAGGGGAAGGGGAACGGTCGACAGGAGCCTAGGATCATCAAATGGGGAGAAGCATTCAGGCCAGACAGAGCCTCCTAGAAGAACCGCTGCTGCGGTCTTGCTGCTCCCGCTGCGGGGGGGCTGCATTGCGGCTGGGCAATGCCCCCCCACTTCTCTGGCCGCTGCCAAGCTCCCGAGGCCCATGTCCACCTGGTCACATGGCTGGCAAGACACACCCACAAAATAAGCCACGCCCACAGAGTGGTAGTAAAAAAATTAGGAACCCGCCCCGATGGACGTTTGGTTGGAAGTTTGTAAGCATGCATAGGTTACATACATTAATAAGAAAGGTAGGTATCAACCCCACAGTGGTCTGCTTAGCATGATGATGCTTTCCCCACCTCCACTGCAGAAAAAACAATTACTGCCAACCTGCCTTCCATTGAGGACCTGTACACTGCATGAGTCAAAAAGAGGGCTGTGAAAATATTTACTGACCCCTGGCATCCTGGACATAAATTGTTTCAACTCCTAACCTCAAAACGACACTATAGAGCACTGCAGAACAACTAGACACAAGAACAGTTTCCCCCCCGAACGCCATCACTCTGCTAAACAAATAATTCCCTCACCACTGTCAAACTATTCACTAAGGCTGCATTACTATTACTATTAGTCTTCTCATCGTTCCTATCACCCATCTCCTCCTACTTATGACTGTATGACTGTAACTTGTTGCTTGTATCCTTACAATTTATATTAATATTGATTGTTTCCTGATTGCTTATTTGTACCCTATGACAATCATTAAGTGTTGTACCCTATGATTCTTGATAAATGTATCTTGTTTTTTTATGTACACTGGGAGCATATACACCAAAGATAAATTCCTTGTGTGTCCAATCACACTTGGCCAATAAAGAATTCTATTCTATTCTATTCTATTCTATTCTATTCTATTCTATTCTATTCTATTCTATTCTATTCTATTCTATTCTATTCCATTCCATTCCATTCCATTCCATTCCATTCCATTCCATTCCATTCCATTTCATTCATAGGATCATTATTACTAATTGTCCAGTATGAAGAGTCTTAGATAATTCTTCCTTATTTCCAAATATTATGTATTGTATTTGTATTTATTACATATTGTATTTGTATTTATTATGGTACATATTGTATTTGCATTTATTATATATTGTATTTTTATTTACAACAGCTTATATTTTTGAAGCTACTTTTAAAGAATTGCGGTCTTGAAAGTCAAGATATTAATAACTGAAATAAATAAACAGCTGCTTGGTAATAGTAAGTATTATTCAATGAATAATACTACCTTAAATAAGAAATGAAAGAATTCTTGTACGTATTAGAATCACTCTAAAAAGGAGGAGAATAAGCAAGATTAGCACAATAGTGATATGCATGTTATTTAGAAGGAATTATATTTAAGAGAACCACTTTGGTGTAGTGGTTAGACTTGCAGGGGTGTCAAACTGGCGGCCCGTGAGCCGGATGCATCACGTGCAGGCCATGCCCACCCCGGCTCCGTAAAGGCAAAAAACATCGCGATATGTCACGTGACGTTATGTGACGAGATTGAGTTTGACACCTGTGGTTAGAGCATCTGGCTAGAAACTGGGAGATGGTGAGTTCTAGTACCATCTTAGGCACAAAGCCAGCTGGATGACCTTGGGCCCTCTTGCAGCTCTAGGAAAGAGGCAATAGCAAATCTCTTCTGAAAAACCTTCCAAGAAAACTGCAGAGACCTGTCCAGGTAATCTCCAAGAATTGGATACAATTGAATGGAGGAAAAAAACAAGTATTTAAATAAAAATACTATAATTTAAATATCAAGGCAATATCTGTAATGAGGACGATTGTAACAAGATGGCTTAAGTTAGGTCTGCAGGCCAGATGCTCAATGTGAACGGGCAACTTCTAGGATTCTGTTCTCCAGCTTCATGACATTTTAAAATGTATGGGAAAATATTTGGGATACTATCTGGGTCTGATGAGAGCTGTTTTCTGGCATATTTGGAGGGCATCAGTCTGTTTACCTGTGAAATAAAGAGCTGCCCTCTCTCAATCTTTATAATTGGTGTATAAGTAGAACATATGGTCATCCTTTCATTTTTACTTCATTTCAGTTTCTCATCGCTAAGCAACTTTTTCCCAACAATAGATTTTCTACAAAATAAGCCAAAGCATTACTGAGCCATATTGATCACATAGAATGTTACATAAGCAGGGTGCTTCACACTGTGGTAAGTGTTAAAATTAAACTGGCAATAGGTGGCTCTCCAAATGTTGCTGAATTTTATTTCTTAGCAATTCGCAATTAATTTTATTTTATTACTCGATTTAGATGCTGTTAGCTTCAGAGTGGCTGTAGGTGGCTCACAATACGACAAAGAGGGGGGGGGGGAAATGCAATACAATTCAAAGAGACAAGGCCAACAAAAACAAATAGGATAAGAACAAAATAAAGAACAAGATGGCAAATCCAGTGAACACCCCCACACCCCCACATTAACAAAACTCAAAAGCAGCTTCAACCACCTTAGCCCAGGAAGTACATGATCAACATGACCAACAACTATGAGGCTCCCTACCTAGCACTGAGAATACTTGCAGTCTCTATCCAAGAAGATAAGCTAGTTTTTCTTACAAGGTCGTATATATTTTCTCATTTGATAATGAAAAGTAGGTAGCAGTTCATTGAAACCAATCTCAGAACACCTTATTTGCCTGTGTTGCTGTTCTTCAGAGAACTGGAGGAGTGGCCTTTCAAAAATGGAAGGTTTACTAAATATTCGTGTCAACCAATGTCAACATAAATTGGGGTCAGAGTTCTAACTAGAGTCCACTATGTGGTCACCATTTGTTTAGATTGCTTTAGTACCTCTGCTGTTGTTTATGTTTTACACAGTGTTTAGGTATTCATTTGTTTTCATTCATTCCATTTATTTATTCAATTTATACATCTGCCTACCACAAATTCATGACTCTGGGTGGCTAACAACAGTAAAAAAAATATGATTAAAACACATAACTGTACTGAACTCATGGAAGAAAACAGTGCAAGTGTTGCTTCTCAATGCCTAGAGTTGCTATTGGGAGATGGGTGGCTACATAAATCAAATAAATATGTAAATAAACAAGCAAATAAGCTACAAAGCACGTTCTGTTGGACCCATCAGATTTGTTGAACATGTTTTCACCTGCTACAGTAGTCACTTCATTTACTTGGAAAGTAATAAGGATTGGCAGCAACAACATACACACCAATAGCAATATAAATGCTTTAAGTTCTATTCCTTATTAGTCAAGAAAGGCACCAAAAGATGTGCAGAGGACACATGTATCAGTCGGCTTGGGATCTTTCAAGTTTGTAGATCCTGAAAAAAGCTTTAAACAACAGGAAGAGGGACAAAAACAGTTCAGTGACGATTGGTACCCCTCCATGCTGCTGGAAGCCTTGCCAAATGCCACTCTATTGTGTTACCATTGGTCCCCAGATTTGGAGAACAAGAGGCAAAAGGATAGAAAGGCGTCCAGGATCACCAATCAGTGACCTATGCACATATCCTCACTTTCATGGCAAAGAAAGGAAAAACACTACTGAATATGTGGGAAGAGCAACAAAATTGTCCCTGTGATTTGTCTAAAGAAAGGGAGAGGTTGATAAGATGCTATGGCATGTTGCTTCAGCAAGAAAGAGGAAATCCCAAGAGCAGACATACTCAATGACAGCACTTGCCCAACCCTCAGCTTCAGAGGAAATACTACAAAACTGCCTTGCAGCATTTCCTCTAGAGAAGGAGTTGAGTGTATAGGGAATAGGGATTTACAACGTTTCAGATTCAAAGCAAGAAGGTGTTTTGGAGAATATCTGGGTATGTGTATTGTATATAGCCAATCTGCAATTGCTTAAATCGAAAGCACTTTTTCCCAAGGTTGTGCTGCAGGGGTAGAGAAGGGAGGTAAGTCTTGGTGTGTTTGTAGGTCCAAGAAGAAGAATGATTGTTGCGGTGGAAGATGTTAGTGGAATTTAATTCAATCTGCAATCTAAAAGAAATTTAAAAATTATTACGAACATGACTCATATGCATAAACATGGGAATAAACATAACAATGCACTGATTAATATTTGAACTTGTCAAGTTAAGCAAAACTATTTACAGAGAAACAAGCCTTCTTGTTTTATTCTTCTAAATGTGTGTGTTGGGATCACTGACTAGTTGAATCAATCTTAAATTTGAATAATACCCTGGGTAAATTGAAGAAAGTATTATTGACAGATCTTGAAGGTACAATAAATATAAAAAAGGAGAAGAAGGAAGAATATGCCATTTCAAGAGTGAACAGTTTTAATAACAGCTGTATTAACAGTATAACTATACAATGACAAAACTTTTGATTCTATGATAATTGAACTTAAGGAATTTCGTTGAAAAAAAGCTTCCTGTTTCCTACACCTTCTTGTTCCCTAAAATATGTCCCAGGACTGTCAGGAATAGATCCCTCCCAAACACTATGGAATGGACAGTGAACAGCTACTGGGAGAGTAAAGAGTCCTTAACTGATTTGGCCTTAATACAGTACCTTGGTCATTTGGCAACCTCCATTATCTTTTCTGATCTTCTATAAACACTTGTTAACTTCCAAATCAGTACTAAGTGGAAATCTAAATCATTAGGAAAGATTATTTTTTTTCAAGAAAACATTTCCTAATCTGAAAGAAATTAGGTAAAAAGAATCTGGCCGTAAAATGGTGCAGGATGGAGTTTGAGAGCCAGCCAGCTTATCATCTTCCAATATTCTTTCTTTTCCCTCCCAGAGCCAGCATTCTGTAGTCACGGAAGAGGAACATTCTGTCCTTGTCAGTCAATTCTAGGACTTTTGATCTTCTCCTTGCACACATGGAGAAGGTTCATATGCATACATAGTCCACTGATGTCTCTGGTCATTCTTTCTGCAGGATTTAAAACTGTTTGAGAAAACTCTCAACTGATCAAAATTGCTTGCCATAGAAAGTAGGTAGTCCTGCATCATATAGTCTTGTATGAAAAAAGAACAATTGCCAAACACTAAAGGGAGCATAGCATTATTGCCCCCCCCCCTATTTTCTATCACAAAAAAAGCAGATATATTTAAAATAAAAGGTATATTCTGCGTCACTAATTAAGAGGAAGGCCAAAGTCCTTCTACTCAAGTGGCTTAATGCTTAGTATCTTTCATCTTTTTTCTTATGGAGAAAATGGCTCTTAAATGATACAAGTTGTTTTAACGTTTACATTTGCTTTTGATTAGCCTTTGTAACACTCCGATGCTCTCCTGTATGGCTGATGTTTGTCCAAGAACTGCAAGTAAAATGACACTCTGAGTCACTCATGAAGAATTTATGGGAAAGATCATGACAAAAATAGTATCCCTGTTGAGTGGGCAGGTACCATAGATTTTATTGGTTTGCCAGAAATACATAGTTAAATTTATCTATAAAACCTGACTTTGATCTTGTTCTTCTGTTCCCCAGCCTTGAGCAAATAGACTGTTCCTGTATTCTACCTTCAGAAGTACTTGGTAAGGGGTTTGGGGGTTTTCTTTGATGATGACTTAAACTAGATTTCATCAATCTGGCACCTTTCAGATATGTTGGGGGTGCAGAACTCTCAGAAGTCCCAACCAATGTGTCCAGCTAAAGACAATGCCGACTGAGAGATTTGGGAACCACAGGCCCAGTGTAGCTGGAAGGAACCAGGTTGGAGAAGGCTAATTGAAGCGGTATTTCTTCATTAGCATACATAATTAATTCTGCAGTTGGGTCCGCTACAGCAATTTGACATGATGTTATAAGTTCATTTGACAGTTCATCTTTTCATACGATCGGTGAATGGAGACCATTGTTCTACTTTTATTTTCTTTTTTTTTTTTTAAAAAGTTAGAATTTCTTTAAAAAGGAAACCTCTGAGTTTACACCATTCTACCATTGCTATATTTAGCTCTTTCTCAAAATTGAAAACCCTAACTCCTTCTGTGAGGGAGGCTGGTGGTTTGAAAATGTGGTAAATAATAATAATTAAAAAAGCCCTCCATGAATTCTCTGGCTATATTATAATCATGACTTTTTAAAATTTTACTTTTTCTTATGGTCATCCACTATGGAGAGTCAGAAGACTCTGATCCTATTGGCCTTCTGAAAGGCCTTTAAGACCTGGCTTTTTCTCTCGGTCCTGGTTTCTATAATGATTGGAATACTGAATGTTTGCAATTGGTTTTAATTTATATTATTTCCCCCCTCTTTGTTCTACCTTGTTGGTCTGCTTTTGGATTTATTCCTATGTTAGCCACTCAGAATCACAGTTTATGATTCAGGCATCCATATAAATAAAATAAAATAAAATAAAATAAAATAAAATAAAATAAAATAAAATAAAATAAAATAAAATAAAATAAAATAAAATAAAATAATAAAATAAATAAAATAAAATAAAATAATAAAATAAAATAAAATAAAATAAAAAATAAAATAAAATAATAAAATAATAAAATAAAATAAAATAAAATAATAAAATAAATAAAATAAAATAAAATAAAATAAATAAAATAAAATAAAATAATAAAATAAAATAAAATAATAAAATAAAATAAAATAAAATAATAAAATAATAAAATAATAAAATAATAAAATAAAATAAAATAAAATAAAATAAAATAAAATAAAATAAAATAAACAAATAAAACAATCCAGTCTGCCCCCCCACATCAGAGCACTGAATATATACTTACAACTGCATAATTCATTTATTTCTGATCTTAATTTGTATGGCTGTCCATTTCAAATTCATGACTCTGGTTGGCTAACAGCAAGTAAAACTACATATAAATAGGTTGAAAAAATAAAACAAGAACACATATAATCCATAGCCAAGGTAAAAACAAAATCAACTATGACAAATGAATACAACCACCACATGGGCTCTGCCATGCATCCAGATCCCCGGCCCAGTGACAAAACTTTATATATGTAACTAATTATATATATAATGTGTGTGTGTGTGTGTGTGTGTGTGTGTGTGTGTGTGTGTATACACACACACACACACACACATACATACACACACATACACACACACACACATACACACTGGTTTCTCTTTAGATCATATACACCTTTCTTTTTAAAAGAAAAAATTAATCATGCAGTTTTAGTAAAGGTAACAGATCTTTCAAGAACAATGTAGGGAAGATTTGGGGAGAGAAAAAAGCTATAATCAGAATGAAAAGGGACAACAATATCGATCCAGATGCAGGCTAAATCTTCTTAGCAAGAAATGCTATGTCATCAGCATTTTTACTTAAGCATTTCAAATCAACTGGATAATTGGGTTAGTTATTTCCCCCTTCCACTGTAGATGGTGTCTTGCCTTTTAAATCAAGGCCCCCTTCCTCTATTATTTGAACTGACTCCGACACTGAATGGTTGAAATGGAGTGCACAGCTTCAGTAACAAAAATGTTCTTGCTGTTTTATGATTAGGGCTGTATGCTTTAATCAGTAGATTAATCAACTATAGCATTAGTTAATTAATCACTGGGGGGCAAATCTGAGTCGGTGTGGAAAAATGTTCATTGCTGAAGTCAAAGCTGTTGGGCAATCTGAGGACTTAAAAAAAGAGAAAAAAATAGCTATCATTGATCTGTTGTGGTTCATTCCTCCAATTGGTCGGGCGAGTTGAGTCGATATGTCCAGGCTTGTGGCAGTGTGGGGGGGGGGGGGGGAGTGCCATTCGGTGAGAGGCGTTTGTGACACCTGGCGGCCGAGCTTTGGCAGCATCAACTAAGGGGCCAGCTTTGCTCTCACTTCTGGGAGTTGAAGTCCAGGCACCTTAAAAGTTGCTGAGATTGAGAAATATTGCTGTACACTTGTTGGTTATCAAGTCTAAATACAGAAGTAGACTTGTTGTGGAAGATGATATTCCTTGTGCTCTTGCAAAGACTGGCCCGAGAATTTCTGATCTGGCATAATTACATATTGTTTTTGTGATTAATCGCTATGCTTTAATTATGTTCAATTTGTAACAATGAAAATACATCCTGCATATTAGATATTTATATTATGATTCATAACAGTAGCAAAATTACAGTTATGAAGTAGCAACGAAAATAATTTTATGATTGGGGGTCACCACAACATGAGGAACTATATTAAGGGGTCGCGGCATTAGAAAGATTGGGAACCACTGATATAGGGCATTATGAAACATTTACAATTTCTATCCAACAAGCCCAGTCCAAAGCTTGATGAACCTGCCTTGAGAGCCTTCCTATGTTCCTGATTGCAGTATGCTCATGTAGATGCAGAGGAGATTTCTGCAGGGATTTGATGGAAACTCAGCTGAAATTTCAGTGAAAGTATCTTCAATTGATCTAGTGAAGTCCCCATGTAGACCTTGGTGCTTCAAGCAGCTTCACAAAGTGCCCTTGTGAATGCTTTGCAGAATCCTAAGAGTTCATGTATATGCAAAAATCGGTTAGAAATTCATTAGATATTTGCATATTTGAAACATCTATTTTAAGTCTTCTAGAAATCTGTACATGTGAACCAGGGGTGGGTTCTGGATCCTTTTGCTGCCGGTTCGCTCAGGTCGTGCCATGCGCGCGCGCACTTTGCACACACGCGCCCCCCGCAGCAATCAAAAAATAGCTTCTGCGCATCCGCAGAAGCAAAATCCAAGATGGCGGCGCCCATGGGGACACCGACAGAACCGGCTCCGTGATGTCATCGCAGAATTACTAACGGTTCTAAAGAACCGGTTAGAACCAGTAGGAACCTACCTCTGATGTGAACAATCCATTATGTCCACTATATTAACTGCATATGCAATTATAAGTACACTAATATGTCAGAGATGTGAGCAAGATTAGACTGCACTTCAGCCTCATGCATAGCTCTCTGCAATGTGACAACAGATGGAGTAATGATAATATTATAATAATAAATATTTATGTAAAGATACATCTTTAAGTAGAAGAAATGGGGAGTGTTTTATAAATAAGAATCTAGAGCAAGTGTGTCCAATCCATGGCTCGTGGGCTACATGCAGCCCTGGACCACTAGTAATGCGGCCCCACAAGATCGTAAACTTTAAACATTACTATGAGATATATATACATTAACTATATTATACGGTATATATTATATGCGGACCAAGACTATTTCTCTTTACTCAATGTGAGCCAGGCAAGTCAAAAGGTTGGACACCTATGATTAGAGCAATTAGTTATCTAAGTATAATATTGAGTGTGCTAAGCATGGTACCTACCATAATAATCCTAGTAATAATCTTTTTTAAGAAATGATTTTAATTAACAGGAAGTAAAGTAAAAATTAGTCACCAAGGATAAAACTGAATGAAACACAAAAAAGAACAACCCAGAGCACAAGGAAAGCCAAGCAAAAAACTAGAAAGTAAGTAAAAAATTATATGTGGCAGAAGAAATTCAATGGGCCCCAAGTTTTAAAACTGACTACGTGGAAACCTATTTATCAGATATTCCCCAACATTAATAAAAGTTCAATTTGTATTGTAGAAAGTGCGTACATATCCAGGATTTTCAAAGCAGATACCCCAAAGTAAATCAACTTCCTTAGCCACACCCCACAACCAATAAATCTAAATGTGCTATTCTTCAAAAGGTTCTAAATTTTCAAAATGTAATTTGATATCACACTTACATTTTTTATCTTATTTTTTTTCTCCAATACTCTCTTTAAACCACAATGGTGTCTTTGTAGAACTTGCCCAAAACACATTTTATTTATTAGTGTCTGTCCCAACATACAGAGTTCGAAACCCAGCTATTGTTGCACATCTTATTGAAAAATTCAGAATATTTTATGAGTCTGTAGTTTTTAATGAAGGAAATCATCAGATGTATGACCAAAAGAAGTACTGAGTCCCTGTCAAGATATTAAGAGGAAGAGACAACAGCTTTCTAGTTGTATCCATAATGCTTTTTGAAATAAATCATTTAAATTCCACAATGCAATAGAATTCAGTATAGAATCAAAATGGAAAAATCCCCCCTCTGTTTAGAGTCATAATTTAGGTTTTAAAAGTAGGGATCTGACTAGTCTTTAAAAATGTATATTTTCAAAGCACTCTCTGTTTTAACGTATTTGACAGCATTTCCCTTTTTCTTTTACAAAATCTTTCACAACATGGAGGTTTTAAGATTAGTATTTAATGCCAGAACATGGCCCTGCTGAGAATATAGAAAGCTTGTACTTTGCTGGCAGGACCAATAATGGCTGGAGGTGCTGATCTTGCTGAAGCCCTGACACTAGCTAAGCTGATAACATTGAAAGTGATTAATGAATGATTGAAAATTCAATCACTGCAGCTCCAGGAAGAATCTCTTATTTAGAGGCTGTGGCAGAAAACTAGGCAGCTTGTAAATGAGCCTCTGATCATTGTATTGATAGGTACGCTACTGTTTTCCAAGGCTAGACGGAGAAGGAAAAAGTATAGGCCAAGCTTCAGTAGGTAGCAACCAAGCTAAGAAATATCTTTTTTACTGCATACAGAATGCCTGTCACTTTTCACCTCTTCGTTTCTCGGATCCAGCTTTTGCTAAGAATGTTATTGTCTTAATACCGACATTCTTCACCAGCCTGAAGTTACTGCCGAGAATCCTTCATAGGTTTTCTGTGAAAGGTAAAATGGAGAGGGGAAGCTATGGTTTCATATGATGCCACATGAGAAATATGGAAGGGATTGCAGATAAATGTTAAACCAACTTACCATGTTTAGATCTCAAATTGCAATTAATTATTCATACGTGCAAATTTATTTTCAGTGTTGTATACCACCTGTAAATACATTTCCTTTCTTCCCTTCTATAAAACGGGGACCGTAACAATTTTTTAAGCAAACAGTTCACTTGGTCCATAATTTTATTTTCAATTCCAATGACTTAGATAATTTTTGGGATGTTCTGGTCTCTGTAGGTAATGCTAAGGCCATCTATTGCAAATAAATGTTATAGATCTAATGAAGATAATTTCCAAGCAAATGTATTTTGTAAGCAAATACATTTTGTTGGAAATTACCTCCACTGGATAATCTTCATCTTGATTTTAGAATCCTAAACCTAAAAATAATCGTTTATTGGACATAAATAATTTTGTCAATAAAACTTAACACTTAATGTGAATATAAACTATTTTGATTTCAATACATTTAGCACCTCTTTCCTGGCCATATCAGAACTGAAATATGCAAACCCTCATCTCACCATACTGTTTTCTTTCCAGTAATATTAGTTCCTCAGATTGCTATGTTATTTTTATCATTGGGTTATTCAAAAAGTAGGCTGGGAAGCAGGCAAGGAAGCATAATTTTCCCTGGTAATAAAAATTAACATATTAGGAACAAAGTTATTTCTCTCGCTGATGAATTAGTTTACCTCACGAAAGGTATATATTTCTCAGATGTATAATTAGAGTGGTTACAAATCAAGATTCTATCAATTTAATAGAACCCAAGTTTCCGTGGCAGATAAAACAAAGCAGTCAATGCTCAACTTGTAATAGTCCTCTATCATAAAACATTCCAATAATAAGGAATGCTTATACATATAGAGAAAGTAAAATGCTACAGTAGTAGCAGACGCCTTAGATTTTATAGTTTGAGGATTTTAAAATATGCATAGTATGTTAGGGTAATAAAATTTTTTAAAAAACATTTTATATTGATTTCCCCCCTTTGTTGAATACTGTTTTTTCCTCTAAAGTTATTGTCAATAGATTTTTTTTGTTTAGTTTTTATAATCTCCATTGATAATATTTATTACTGGGAAAACTGAAAACATACAGTACTTCTCCAAGGCATCCAGACAGAGAGGTATTTTGATACATGGGTGCATCAACTAAGTTCATTATATTTACGGTATTTTGAAACAACATGGCTGCAGTAGAGGATTTAAATACATGACTGCCTGGCACGCTTGGATTAGCTCTGCTTGTTTGGAATAAATTCCTTCCCATGGCATAGATCTCATCTAATTCATTGAGGGTACTGTTCCATTAAGATAGAGGCAGACAATCATTTGGGGCCAGAGATTCCATTTTTCCTTTAAAAAAAAAAGTCTTTGGATTCCAATGGTTGCAGCAATCATGGCAGATAACCTATTGTATTTCTGTCACTACAGGTACTCCTCATTTTATAACCACAATTGTGACAGGAATTTCAGTTGCTGAGTGATGCGTTTGTTAAGAGAGACATCACACATTATTTGATTTTACAGCCATTTTATGCAAGCATTAAGCAAATTACATGGTTGTTAAGTGAATCACACAGTGATTAAGCAAATCTGGCTTCCCCTTGCCGGAAACCAGCTGGGAAAGTTGCAAAACATGATCATGTAACCACAAGATGCTGCCACCATCATAAATGTGAGCCCACATGGCAATCATATGACCAAGAGGTGGTATAACAATTATAATTTTGAGGACAAGTCATAAGTAACTTTTCACGAGGCTGTCGTAATTTTGAACTGTTGTTAAACGAATAGTTGTAAGTCAAGAACTACTTGTAGAACTGGCTGGGAGAAATGTTCAATCATCCGTGATGCTTTTCAAACTGAATATAAGGGGCAAAATAGACACAATGAGCCTCACAAAAATTCCAAAATCTTTCCAAAATTTGAAATCCCCCCTTTTCTTTTCTTTTGCCAAAAGAATCAGTTCTGATTTTTGGTTCTTTATTAGAAAATCACAAAAGATATCCTACAGTCTACTCACCATTGCCATAGACTAAAAAATGTTCTGTTTTCACTTTTTACCAAGAATAATCACATGTAATCTTCAGGCTTCAGAACATTAAGGTCTGTACTTACCTTTCATGAACACACTGGAGAAAAATCAACAAGCATATTAAGGTTATCACAGCCCTGCATCGTTTAAATAACCATAGGTGTTCACTTTGGTTGGGGGAAAGATGGAGAGCTCTTGAACATAATGGTGGAACATCACCTTAGAAAACAGAGGAAATAGTTTTTCTCTGATGTACCCATTGTCTGCTTTAACCATACCTGATCCTCTCTTGTTCCACTCACGTGGAACCGCTTTAGTGATTCACAAGGTATGCTTATCTCCCGATCACGAAAAACTTGGACTTTTGTGGCAAACATATATCCTTCCAGGGGTGAAATGCTCCTGGTTCGGGCGTGCCTGCCGGTGGTCAGAGATCCGGTAGCGACGGCAGCGCGAGGCTTCGCCCACCTGCCCGGACGTTGCCATTTGGGTTCTTTTACTCTCTGTGCATGCGCAAAGCATTCTGCACATGCGCAAAGGGTAAAAGAACCCAAATGGCAGTGTCTGGGCAGATGGGCGAAGCCTCGCGCTGCCGTCGCTACCGGATCTCCGACCATCGGCAGGCATGCCGAACTGGGAGCATTTCACCCCTGTATCCTTCTATTGTGAACTATAAATCATATTTGTAAAAGAAAGTCATGAGGAGAAAATAAACTAAATTTTAATTAAAAGAAACCTTAATGGAAGGGAGAGATTGATCAGCTATTTAAAAATAAGCTACATCATACATGGAAAAATTGTAGCAATGGGAAGAGTAAAAACAAAGAAGAGGTGAAGCTATCTCTATTCTTTGAAAAATGTGAGCCTGTTATAATATTTAGATTAGTCATTATAAATAAAACATGGCTGCATTGTTTTTAAGACATACACACACTTTTATATCCATTCCTAACCTTTGTTTACCAAATTTTACCAACATGGTTTTTATTGTTCCTAGATAGAAAGTAGGTTGGTTTTTTTTATTTTTTATTTTGAGAAGTCTTTTGACTTTATCTGAATGTAGGTATATTAAAAGAGGCATTCCCAAACAAAAAAGGAGTCTTTTATTAAGGTTTCACTGGGAAACAGTTATACTAACCCCAAACTATAATCAAACATAAAATTCTGATGGGGTTGTTTCCTTGTTCAGCTTGTAACATTTTACACTCCTCTAATGGCCTGAGGTTATAAGCAAAATAAAGTTCTCAATTAGAGAATTTAGACGGGTTGCCCACATATCCGATGGCAAATTATACTACACAGATGCAGAATAGTCCTTATAAAATAGCTAAACAATATTTCCTGGTTTTTTCCTCTATCTTTTTTTTTGGGGGGGGGGGGAAGTGAATGGATTATTCCATGAATTGAACTTTCTTAACATTTTATGATACCA
Organism: Diadophis punctatus similis; assembly: GCA_023053685.1. Classification (NCBI taxonomy): domain Eukaryota; kingdom Metazoa; phylum Chordata; class Lepidosauria; order Squamata; family Dipsadidae; genus Diadophis; species Diadophis punctatus. The sequence continues at coordinate 3,769,635 of JALIGW010000051.1, read as the reverse complement.
GTTTTTTTTTAAAGGGCAACAATTTGGTTTCCACTCTTCTACTATTCTGCTGACCATTAGTTGGCATGTACAAATATAAAAATATAAAATGCTTTTCAATAAGTTTTTATTAAAAACAGTTTCCCTTCTCTTGTCTCAAAGAGCTCAGACAAAGTGAGGTATCCTGTGTTATCATGATAACAGATACTCTGTGTGTGAGGCCTTTCTCAGAGTCCAGGGCTGTCTTTTATCATGGACTTTCTCCTCGGTTATTTCTTTCATTTAAAGGAGGAACTGTTTCTCCCAAGCCATAAACACCTATTAAATATTCCCCACCCTTTCATACTGGGGCTGAGGGTCTTAACAGTCTGCAGCTGGGTGGATCATTTTATCTTCATTTCAAAGGCAAAGCGCTCCAACATGTAAGCCAGCTTATTACCAATTCCCCTTAATGGACATTATCTTCAATAAAAAAAGCATGTGATTATGTCTGCGAAGAGAGAAAGGTTCCTGTCCTGTAATCTATATTCACAAATGGGAAAATCAAGTCCTGGCGTTCTGGGGTCCAGGAGAAGTCTGAGTGCAATCAAAGTGGACCAGCTGGGAAATAGAATCGGTGTCCTGCTAAGTGAACCTCTTGGGTGGCTTACTTTTCACCGGGAATTTGCAGAAGGGAGAAGGCCTGGTGGATCGGGGTGGCCTAGCTTAATCTGATGAGAGGCTCAAAGGTGCTGACATGGCTGCCATCTCGTGATCTGGAAAAAAAGAGTCCTATTTCATTATTTCACCAAGGGTATGTATATATGGGTGTGTATATGTGAATGGAATGGATGGATGTAAATTTAGGGGATGGCTTTAAGGTTGTTTGACTTTTTAGAAAATAATGCCTTTTCTTTCTTCATAAACTGTTCAATTGGCATATTCATTTGTACGGTCAGGCAAATGGGCATATTTTATTTCAGTGAAAGCCCCATGTTTCTTAAAAAGGAACTACAGAGTACCTAAAAGTTTCAAGGAACAGCAAAAATATAGTAAAACTCTTGCTAGGATGACTCAAATAACAAAAATGGAACAGAGGTTTATGTTAAGTAAAGTCCAATCGAGTTATATGGAACTGCTTGTCTAGTTTTATCTTCTAACAAATGATAAAAGTTCAGCCTATGCATACTGTGCAAAAGTCTGCCTTATTGGGGGGGGGGGAATCACAATTATGTAGTATGACATTAAGTTATAAGCAAACAAACCATGTTTAGAGTTAGTGTGATGGCTGAACCAATGAAATAACTAGAGTTAGCTGGGAGTAAGTAGTGCTGAAGAAACTGTTGAGAAAATTCTTGTCCATATCCATGTTATCTTGATTTCTTGAGAAGATAGAATAGGACCTTGTGTGTTAGGAATGAGATTTCTGGATTAGCAGATATCTTGACATCTTGGAAAGGAGAACTAAGGCATTAGAAATTGTTGGATACATTATCTCTATCCACCAAATTGCCTTTTTAATGGTGCAGAATATGTCAATTCCTGTTGATTGTCTCTCTCTCTCATTTTCCATCTCTCCATCTGCTGGTCTTTTATTCCACTTTGCCAGTTAACTATTTTTGTAGTTGCTGATGGTTAATATATAAATATCACACTATATTTTTGCTAGCTGAATTGAGTTCTCTGATCTTGTTATAAACTAAACTGAAAATTACTCACAGTAATTATTGAAGAAAAGATTTTATGGGCCTAGTATGGAACAAAACTAAACTCTGATCACACCAGTAATAAAAAAATACCCCGAATTTCTTTTCAGGCACTTGATATAGCACACAGCTGAATAATGCTTAGAGGTCATAGGTTGTTGATTTTTATTAGGACTTAAAAATCCTAATTGAGGAACGTTTTTTTATCCTTACAAATATAACAGTGTTTTTTTTTAAATGGCTGCAAATAATGACCAGAAAATCTCATCCTTGAAAATGGGAAAGAATATGGCATCTGGAACATCAAATGGAATTTGAAAAGGTGGACCTCTCAGAAGATGTCAGGCAACAAGGGTGGATTGCTGAAATCTGAAATAATTCTGAGATTGAACTTAACAAACTGTAAGCAGATTGTTAAACTGTACTTCAGGAAAGAGAATAAAACAGATTTAATAATGTTTTTACTAAAACAACATTTCAAAGAGTATATGCACAGTTCTGATAAAGGATACATCCCTTTTCAGTCCTCTAATAACATATATTGATCAGAATGATTACTATGGTTTGGCTAAAATGAAATATTTGAGAGACTATAATCTTTATGGATTAAAATATTTTATAGTAATTTCGATAAAGATCAGATTGAGTGACAAATAGATGAAAAATTACCACGGCTCTTCTGGTATCAATTTAAATCTCTTTTGGGCAATAGAAACATCAGAAATTCAGCAACATGGATCTACACCAATTTTGAGAATTTAATACTTCATTATTTAGAACCACCAAAAGGAACACTTTCAAAAATTTATATTATTGCGAACAGAAAAAGGGGAGCTTTTATGGTTTAAGAGAAGCTTGGGAAAGTGATCTTTGTAATTCTATGACAGAAGTTGTGGAAACTGGGCAGATTCCCTTCAACTTTGATTCAAAAAATTATACATCACTGGTATTTGACTCCTGTTAGGCTGGCATATATTAATCAAAATATTCTTCCCAATGTTGGAGAGGATGCAAAAAAAAAGATCAATTCCCCCCATTTTTTCATCCTACAATAAAGTTATAACCTTTTGGTATAACAATTTTGAGAAGATAAGCACCATCACTAATCAAAGAATTGAATGCTCCCCAGAGCTAGGCTTGCTACATTTACTTACAGAACCAAATCATAGGCTTAAAAATAAAGAACTCATAATTTATTTAGTCTTAGCAGCCAAATTAATAATTGTGCAACATTGGAAAACTCTCGATTATGTAACAACTGAGTTGTGAATTACTAAGACCTTTTCAATTGCTACATTAGAAAAAATTACAAAGTTAAATTAACAAGACATCAGAGGCAGGAACTAACAAAGTTGGATTACTTTTATGGTTTAATTTATTAGCTATAGATTACAATCTGGTATTATAAACACACACACACAGCATAATTTTATATGTATAGTACTTGTTCCTTTAGTCACATTACAGTAGATCTCTTTGGCATTTTTAATATTTTTTTCTTTTTGATTTTTTTCTCTATATTATCTTGAATTTACGTAAATTAGTACCTGATTTTGTTTGGCAAAACTAATACAGATAATTCTAAAAAAGAAATGGATATGGTTGGTTAAACAGATAGGCATGTTCAGAAATGAACAATCATACTTTCATGCAGAAAACTCATAAATCTTAAATTACTGGGGAATTTAATGGAACATGCACCAAAATATCTCTCTATTCCGGAGACACTAAAAATAGTGTGAACGTTTCTAGTAATTTAATCAAGAAAGTGTTATTAAAATCATGACCAGAATATTATATATACAGTATGTATTAGAGTTAATCAAACTTCATGATGAAATTTCTCTTGAGAAAGTAATTGCAAAACTGGAAGAATAGAGCATAGTTTGAATAGTTTGCAACTGTACAGAATTCCTTAACGACATAAAAGAAAGAAATGGAACATGTCATTATTCTAATAAAAGATGACCTATTAAAGGAAAATGGAGATTTTACAGAACTAAGACTCATATAAGAGACATATAATGAGATCAAATAATGTAAAAGAAAAGTCAGGCCTGTCCAAGGATTGCAAAAATAAAGTGTAGACAAATAGAGTATTTATGTTCACATACTTGAAATTGGCTATTATTCTGAATTTAAAAAGATAAGACAGATTTTTGTTGGATAGTGGTACATCATCAATTTGTCTGTAACAAATATATTTTTATGAGCATTGACAAATTTTACTGTGGAAAAGTTAATTGAGTAAAGGGAATGTTTATAGACGTATGTGGAAAAGGCAGCATTAAACTGCAATGCCTGATAAATCATAATGAAAGGAGAAATACTCTAAGAAGCATATTATGCACCTGAATTGAATGCAAATGATGGACGTCTGTGTTATCTATGTAACGTGGTTGTAAAATAATGCTTAAAAATAGATTTTGCACTGTTACCGTGAAATAATGTTGGTGGGAAAGGAAATTGAAGCTAATTTGCTAGAACTACGTAACCTGAAGCAAACAGTTCCAAGATGTATGCATAATAATAAAATGGAATAGAACATTTAATCATAGAGATGAATCTGGTTTTTAGAGAATAAAGAATGCGAACTATTGGAGAAGAAATTTCTTAGCCTTCTACATCCTTCTCAGTCACCCAAGTGATGAGGTTCAAATCTGTTCCCTTTATTTAATCAGGACACAATTTGTAAAGTCTCCAGAGTTTAAGAGTGCAGAGTTTGGTCAAGAACACAAAGAATATGTTTGACAGTGCCTTCTTGGGCAAGACCACAAGCACACATATCAGCAAGGTTTTATAATCATTTTCACACAAAGAGTTAAAGACGGTACAATTGCATTGGCCAATACATAAATTATTCCATATGTGATAATTTTCTAACTAATGTGGAAGTTCCCTGCTAATAGTTATCTAGCGCATGCATATCTATATGTAATGCCCTGGCAATATACAGTGGATAACAATGGAAATTTTTAGATTCTGTGTTGATAATACCAGTGGTTTTCTACGACTGTGACCTTTTCGTGGAAGAGGGGAGCTTGCGCATGCTATTATATATGATTTTTTAATAGCTATTCTGTTTCTTTCTGGTTGTCCTAGTTTTGTATTTCAGAACAGTTACTTTAACCATCAGTGTCAGCGCAGTACTAAAACATTATGGCAGCTGTCTTGCCCTTTTATTCCATACATCCTTTATAGGACTGGACTCTATATTTGTCCTTACAAGAAATAAAAGGAATCGAAATGTGATTGCTGCTTAAAAGCAAAAGGAAAAAGAACAAAGTGAATTCAAAGAATTGGACCTAAGTTTTTTGGATGATTGTCAAAATCAAAATGAAGGGCAGTTAACAACTGCTTTGTAGTGTTCATACACCATCATTCAAAATATACCTGCATATCTTTTAATGAGAGTAAAGTGTTTAAGAAACTCCGATTGCAGTACGCTTAAGCAGAAAACAAGTTTAATAGAAAAATAAAAAGACTGAAGTCTAATAATTGAGAAGAATATTGCAATCAAGATATTTTGGGAAAAATACTGCAGAAAATTATAGTCTTGAACAAAGCAGGGCTTCAGAAATAAAAATAAAAAATTGGTAAGGACAAAGAGGTGTCCATTCAAGATTACTAAACAATTTTGAGAGAAAGCAACACAGTTACTTAACACTAAACCATTTATGAACAAACAAACCAGATAAAATCCAACATGAAATGGAATTATGGAATAGGAACCATTTTAATTATGGCATGGAAGCAAACCCTACCTCTCATACCTCAAAGAGACACAAAGAACAAGCATGGATTTATGGTGCATTAATTATATCACAGCTATAAGAAAGAACACAGTGGGTAATTAGCATAAATAGTCCCAAAGAAAGTGCCTTTAGATTTACAGGGGTCTCCAAGCTTGGCAACTTTAAGACTTGTGGACTTCAACTCCCATGCTTGTTCTTTGTGTCTCTTTCTCACCAGTTCTTCCTACTTTCCTTTTGACTTTGCCAATTAATTCTTTTTAATGTTTGCTGATAAACATCAAAGCACATTTTTTCCAGGTGAGTGGTATGTGTGCTTGCTTTGATCTGGATAAAGAAACTGACATGGAGTATGTTGGTTACAAACTAAACTACAAATTACCCACAGAAATGAAGATCTACACTATAAAGTAGATGTACTCATATAACAATATACAAAATAGGATTTGGCATGATGAAACTGCTACTCAGGAAACAGCCTATCGTAGAAAAGCATTGATTATACCACAGAAGTGTAAGACAATATCCATGTTTCATAGTGTTTTACCAGAAGAAACATTTGCTTTAAGTTAGTTGCACAAATAAGATTATCAGCTGCTGCAAGATATTTTATTTTACCCCCCTCCCTTATTTATTCCAAACATTAGTATTATTAACATCTAAGGTTATTAGTCCCCATTATTTTTTATGTTTCTCCATCCTTAAAAGGATTTCTTTTCCTCAATAATATTTTGGGTAGAATAGATCTGCTGATACAACCACGAGATGCATGACTGTTTAAATCTAATAATTCTGTCCACAGAAAATGAGCTGTTTTTTAAAAAAGAACATGATCTGTGTAAATAGCTGCTTTTATGATTGAGCAAAATACACACTAGCATTAAATACTATAACTTGCAATCTTACTTGTACAGACATTTTCATTTACTGCATAAATTATTTTAGAGGCATTAGACATACCGATATTTGCTTTTCTTTTTAGAATATATCAACACAATACAAAATCAAAACTAAATCAATATACTATTAGGGATTGTCTTTGTCAGGGGTGGTGGTTATTAATAGCCCAGGATGGCAATGGATTCTTGTTTGTGTCCTGGTACTAAAAAATCTGGTACGTTGATGTTGACTAATTTTATGGTGCTCTAACTCTTCCTGATGGCTTCAGCCTTGCATATACCTGTTCAATATTAAGCATCATACATTTTGGAGACAGAAAGAAACAAGAAGGGTGTAGTTCATTGAAAACAGAGAAATCTGCTTTTCACAACATTTTCTTGGACACACATAATCTGGCTATTGTAACATTTGCTTTGGTAATCTCAGAATTGGATTCATTTCATCTGATCTGGTATTTCAGTGGATCAAAATAATGCAGATGCTGACTAACAATCTGTGAATATCAATGTGTTAATTTTATGTTTTACCAACAAAGAAATAAAGGTAAAACGTAAATTTAACACAAAAATAGTTTGTTGCAAAAGCGACTGCCTGCGAAGGCCCCTGGATTGGGGCTGAAAGGCGAAAACGGAAGCAGTATGCTCCATCCCATAATTGGGTAGACCAGGTTGCCCTGATAGACTGGTCTCACCAGATAAAAAAAACACTGTGAATATGAATATATCACCTGGCCAACATGACTATATGCCGAGGCGCGCAGAAGGCAGTTACATTCCCACCAAAGTGGTACCTATTTATCTACTCAAATTTGCATGCTTTCGACTGCTAGGTGGGCAGGAGCTGGGGCAGGTAATGGGAGGTCACCCTGGCACTCGGCCGGGTCTTGAAACCCAGGCTGTCGGCTTTCCAGTTAACAAGCTCAGCATCTTTTTTTTTCCCAAAAAGTTTTTTATTTTTTCCTCCACTACTTTTACAATTCAATAAACATATACCTTAAATTATTACAATAAAATAGTTTTACATTTATACTCCATCATTCAAAAGTCAATATCTTATACATACACTTATATCATCAATCATCAGTCTATTCTGCTTTTTTTCCGTTGCACTCCCCCTCTCTACCTCCATCATCTCCTCCTACTTTCTTACTCCTTCACTCCTCCTCTACTCCTTCTCTTCAGACTATCATCTCTTTGGCCCCATGATAGAGGGTTTGAGAGGCAAACATTATTCCAGTGACGAGGGAGTGAAAACTGCAGTGAAGAAGTGGCTCAAAGAACAGTCAACAAAATTTTACGAGGCAGGGATACATGTTCTATTCGAAGGTGGAACATTGCTATTGAGAGAAACGGTGACTATGTTGAGAAGTAGGGATGTGATCCACAGAGGACCAGCTTCATTCTGATGTATGCTACATGTTCCTGTGTTGGTAATTATACCTGTCCTAAAGAAAATGGAATTACTTTTTGACTCACCTTCATATTTTGTACCACATTTGCTTAGGGGGTCCTAAGCAGTGGTGAAATCCAATTTTTTTTTACTACCGGTTCTGTGGGTGTGGCTTGGTGGGCATGGCTTGGTGGGCGTGGCAGGGGAAGGATACTGCAAAATCTCCATTCCCACCCCATTCTGGGGCCAGTGAGAGGTGGTATTTGCCGGTTCTCCAGAACCTGTCAGAACCTGCTGGATTTCACTCCTGGTCCTAAGTATGATTTTCTTTCTGGCCCCCATGAAGAATAATAGCACCTGCCCTGTCAAGCCAACAGTACATTGCTGAATGCCTTTGGTGGAAAAGAAGGAGATACACAATATCATATGTGAAGAGTGGCATGGCTTCTCCCATTTAACCACACCTTATTATCGTATTTTTCGGAGTATAGGACGCACCTTTTTACCCCCAAAAAGAGGGTGAAAATTTGGGTGCGTCTTATACAACAAATGCAGCCCCCACCCCCCAGCCCCCACCCTTCGGAGGTTTTCCCCGCCGCCCGCCGCTGCTGCCGCCACCGCCGCTTCCCCCCCGCTGCTTGCCCCCGCCGTCCCCGCTGTTGCTTGCCGCTGCCACCACCGCTGCTTGCCCCCGCCACCCATTCCTGAGCTAGCATGAAATCTAGCACCCCAGTCCTTTCGAGGTGCCACCGCTCCGCTTCGATCCCCACCGCTGCCCGCTTGCGAGCGAGCTTGCGAGCAGGCGAGGCGCGGCGGCAGGCAGGTGTCTTGGAAGCGCTGAGGGCAGCACGCGCGTCCGGGATGCCCCTCTCTGCTTTCCGCTTAGGCGGCGGCAGCGGGCGCAGTGAGTCCCGTCCTCACGCGCGTCCCCGGCGCTTGCTGTGGCGACGCTGTTTTCTCCGAGACCTTTGTCTACTGCTCCTTCTCCGAGACAAAGGTCTCGGAGAAAACAGCGTCGCCACAGCAAGCGCCAGGGACGCACGTGGGGATGGGACTCGCTGCGCCCGCTGCCGCCGCCTAAGCGGAAAGCACAGAGAGGGGCATCCCGGACGCGCGTGCTGCCCTCGGCGCTTCCAAAACACCTGCCTGCCGCCGTGCCTCGCCTGCTTCCTCAGCTGCTCTTCTCTAGCGAGGGCTCTTTGGCCGGGAAAACCAGGAGCCGCCGCTTTCGCCGCAGATCTGCTCAGCTCAAGTTGCGGCCCTTGAACTTCAGGAGGGAACTGGCTGCGAGACCGGGAGGACTTGTGGACTTCAACTCTAGCTAGCATGACTGGAGGAGGAATTCTGGGAGTTGAAGTCCACAAGTCTTAAACTTGCCAAGTTTGAAGACCCTTGCCACCTCTAACCCAGGGCTCTTCAAACTTGGCAACTTTAAGACTTGTGGACTTTAACTCCCATTCCTGAGCTAGGATGACTGGAGGAGGAATTCTGGGAGTTGAAGTCCACAAGTCTTAAACTTGCCAAGGGGGTGCAAGGGTCTTCAAACTTGTGGACTTCAACTGCCAGAATTCCTCCTCCAGTCATGCTAGCTCAGGAATTGGAGTTGAAGTCCACAAGTCTTAAAGCTGTCAAGTTTGAAGACCCCTGGGTTAGGGGTTAGGGGTGCAAGGGTCTTCAAACTTGGCAAGACTTTTTACAACCATGTACACTTTTTACAAACTTCAAACTTGACAGCTTTAAGACTTGTGGACTTCAACTCCCATTCCTGAGCTAGCATGACTGGAGGAGGAATTCTGGCAGTTGAAGTCCACAAAGCTGTCAAGTTTGAAGTTTGTAAAAAGTGTACATGGTTGTAAAAAGTGTACATGGTTGTAAAAGGTATTCTGCTACACTGGTAATTTATTAAATAATATATTACTACACTATTTGGTTCAGAATACTTTTTTCCTTGTTTTCCTCCTCTAAAATCTAGGTGCGTCTTATACTCCGGTGCGTCCTATACTCCGAAAAATACGGTATTCCCTTTTTCCCATTATATTTGTTTTGATTATGGATTGCAAGCTGTGTGCCCCGAACGCCGGTTCCTGGTAAAATGTCGTTAATAATAGCTCTGTCCTCGTAATAACGGGGAACGATTTTTCACCACCTCCGCCCACGCAAAAGCACATCTACATCTGTGCAAACAAAGGCTTTATAAATCTATGCTCATCGGTTGGATATGCTCTTTAAACGTCCCCTTACATCTTCAATGCTTCGGCAGACCAAACACGGGGCTGCAAAGCCAGGCTCTACTACTCCCGTTGGGTCTCCTCTTCCCGCCCTGTCTATAAGAGGCACCGCCAGTTCTCTGCCTGTCACTTTCCGCGCTTCATTCTCAGTCTAAACAAACCCCGCCTAGGATTCTTTTTAAGCCCCGGTACTTTAAGAGTTAATTATTATCTGGGTTTCTACGCCCGTCCGTTCCGAAAGTCGAGTCTTAGAGGTAGAACTTCCTTCTCAAATTCAGTACTATACCACTCTGGTTTCTAAGGCAGGGCGGTATACTTTTTAAACTCCACTACAGTACGTCGACTCCCAGAGAGGCAATCAAGAAACCATGTCTTCTTACAATTTGGACTTGAAAGCCCGTCTTGGCGGAAGAGTGGACGAATCACCAACGCCAACAACGTAACCCACGCCCCAACCACTCGTCCTCTTCCAAGATGGCCGCGCAGCGCACGGCGCCCGTCTTGCGTCATAACCGCCTCTCCGGTGGCCTTGCCCTTTTCCAGAATGGCCGCACCGCGAGCGTCGCCAGCCTTCTCGGACTGAGAGGCACGAAGGAAGTTCGACGGGAGGGGAGGGAAGTAACCTCCTTTTCCTCTTCCCACCTCGAGCCCGAGCGCGTCGGAAGGAAGTTGCGGTGGGGCCGGGAAGGTGCGTTTCCGCCTGGGGGGAGGGCGGGCAGGGGAGAGAGGGAGGGGGGCGTGTGCTCCTGTTGGCCGGCGGACGGCTGGCGATTAAAAGAAGGAAAAAAAAACTTTATAGAGAAGGAGCGACGAGACAGGGAGGCGTTGCGGCTTAGTAGCGCCCGGAGGGACACCTGCAGGGGCTCTTTGAAGTTTAACGCAAGGGAGAAGCGAGGGAGGTGAGTGGCTTTGCGGAGTTGGAGCAGGTTGCTTTGCTTGCCCGCCCTTGGCCCCTTATTATATATAGCCCCATTCCTCGAGGTCCACCGCGTCCTGCGTTTCCTTTGTGAGAGGCTGCCGTGGGTCGGTTGGGAGCGCCGGGCAGAGGCTGTCGATGCCCTGCGTGGGATGCCAGGCTCTAACGAGTGGCACGGAAGCTTCCCCTGCGGAGGCTGCCGCAGTAACCACTGAAGGATGGGCGGAGGGTGTGGAGCCGAGCATGGGCTCCTTAGGCGCCCAAGGGGGGGGGGCATGTTGTTGGTACACCTAGTCTAGCCTTCTGGAATACATTAGGTCTCAGAGCCTGACTAGATGTGTGGCATTTTAAACCTGAAACTATTACTTTTCAATTCCCCCCCACCCCATAGATATTATATTAAAGTAATCCCCATCCTTTGTTTAAAAAAATGACTCAGGTTGAGAATCAATGGTCCTGTATGTATTCAGGTAGGTCCGTATAAATCCTGAGTATAAGAGTTAAAACTCTAAATTTTTGAATAATGCCACAGATACATCTTAAAGTAAAGTTGTTAAGAAAAGGAGGGGAGATGTCAAATACTTCTCATTGTGGGAAAGTATGCAGGGTGAGCGGCCACTTGTCTTACTTGTTTGTGAAATTCCATCTAGTTTTGTTGAAATCAAACAGGAGTAAAGTAACTGTTGGATTTTTTTTTTTTAGGATTTCAAATTAGGATTTTTAGGATTTCAAGTTCATAATGTTACTGTGGACCTTCTGCAAGAGTCTGAAAATGTGGATTAGTGCAGCTGTGTATAATCTAGTTTTTTTCACTTAAGGTGGGGGGTGATGGAAGAACCAGTTGCATATTACAGTGGAGAAAGGGAAGTGTTGATTTCTACCTAGGAACATGTAAATATTATTCTGTTTTTTTCTTTAACATTATTGCAGAATCTGTTCTCAAAATTTCATTTTTGGTCACACTACATAATCAAGGTTCCACTTAGGATATAAACACGCAGGACCTCATTGCTTGTCAGTATTTGGAAATATTTGGCAATCCAATCCAGACACTATGTTTCTTCTTTTCTCAGAATTAAACTATTCTGGCTATAACCCTCTAGCTTCCGAGATGGCAAGGCACCCTCTGCCATAGAGAGAAACTAAGCTCTTCAAGCTAAAGGTCTGCAGCTGTTGCTTCTCAGTGAAGAGGGTAAAAAGGAATGTGTGGGGCCTATGACAGGGAAGCTGGAAACAAAGTAGTTCTATTTTCCCATCACTTCCATCCCAAAGTAGGAAATAAAAGCCTTGAGCTCAGAAGGTTATATACTTTATCTTCTGACCCTCTTGGAAAATAAGGCAATAGGAAGAGAAGAAACTAAATTTAAAAAAAATCCATCCCTACCTTTCAGCTTTCTAGTGGAGTTAGTAATTTATTTCCCCTGTCCTTTTTGGATTGCTCAGTTAAAGGCATATTCATCAGTCATTGCTTCTTTGCATTAGTCATTTATCTAGTTAATTTATTATCTAGCCAGACTATTTGGAGGAGTTGTGGTTTGACAATGATTTAACTGCTAAAATATTTTCCCAGTATCTCAAGAGTTGTTTCTTGATTAGGTAAATATAGTTGCTTCTTCAGTTGTTGCTGAAATTGAGTTGTTTCTTGAGTAGGTAAAAACTGAAAGGGGTGTAATGTGAACACAGTGATGCATTCTGTGTGATGTTAAAACAATTAACTCCATTCTCTGCCAATAGCTTTTAGTTCCAAAGTAGAAAATATTTTTCTTTGCATGATAAGATATGACAAGAAATGGATATTTAGTAGAAACACCATCCAGGGCTGGTCTTTTTGTGTGTGTGTGTGTGTATTCTGCATTGCTGAATTTATGTTAGATAAACCATGTTTTAATGAGCCTTGTGTAGAGTTAGGCTCAACAGATATTAGCTATTTTCTCTTAATTTAGTATTTCTCTATGAGGCAACTTCAAGATGTGCAGACTTCCAGAATTCCCCAGCCAGCATGGCCATAGTTAATAATTCTGGGAATGGAACTCCACACATCTTAAAGTTGTTCAGGTGGGGAAATGTTACTTTAGTTCTTAAAGGTATACACTGCTGGGCCTAAATGACTTCAGATGCATAGGTCTCTCCAGGGAGACTGAATATGTGATTAGCATGTTGCAATGACAGTATAGGGCTAAACGTTTGTTCCCAATTTAAGTCATTTTGTATTCTAGAGAGTATGCTGTTTGAGATATATTCTGATAGTCATCTTTTTTTTAGTGTGGGGGGAAGGTTACCCTGAAATTAACCCCCCCCCCAATTCTACGCTCTTTCTAAATAGGACTTGAAGTTGTAGGAGATTTCTTACTTGGATATGTCTTCTTGCATTATTAGTGGTTCTTCAGAGAATGATTTTCCCTCTGTTCCAGCAACTGGGGAAACACTTGGATGGAAAAGGAATAGCTGATTACCAAGTACTTGGTAATAAGCATTCTAGTGGGTGTAGCTCATGTTTTGCATGCCAAAAGCATCTGGATTAAACTGGAACATTCAGGTCTTTTATCATTTGCTTGAGATCTGGATTTAGCAGATTTGAACCTATTTATTTATTTATTTATTTATTTATTTATTTATTTATTTATTTATTTATTTATTTATTTATTTATTTATTTATTTATTATTAGGTTTATTTATTATTTATTTATTTATTAGGTTCTTCTATGCCGCCCTACTCCCTAAGGACTCAGGGTGGCGTACTTGTGCACTACTGTATATATTTGGATTTCATTCGAAACATAGTGTTAGAAGCATATTGTAATTGAAATTGATTACTTTTAAAAATAATGTTAATACTTTTTAAAAAAGATAAGGTAAAAATTAAATTTAAAAAGATAAAAAGTAATACAAAATAATATGAAGAAAAAAAGAGCCAGTTTGATCTATTGATTAGGACAGGGGTCCCCAGCCTCCAGGACATGGCCCACTACTGGGCTGTGGCCTATTCGGAACCGGGCCATGTGTCTGGCTAGCCAGAGTGCACAGGCGCAGTTCAACTTGCATGATGGGTTGGTGGGTACCTACATGCGTGTTGTGTGTGGCTGCCACTCACACAAGTCAAGTTGTGGCCAGTCACCCCCTCGGCCCAATTCCAAATAGGCCATGTGGCTTAGTTCCCCTCTCTCCCCCCCCAGCTGGCCCACCAAACCGCAAAGGTTGGGGATCGCTGGGTTAAGGCACCAGGCTAGAAATCAGAAAACTATGAGTTAGTTTATTTATAAAATTTATTGGCCGCCCATCTTACCACAGTTATCTCTGGGCGGCTTCTAGTCCTGCTTTACACATGAAAGCCATCTGGTTGATTTTGGGTCAATCACTCTTTCAGCCCAACCCACTTCACAGGATGTTGTAAAGAAAGTAGGAGTAGGGAGGAGTATTAGGTATGTTTACCTCTTTGAATTATTTATAAAAATAATAATGGCAGGATATAAATAAGGGAAAGAAATAAATAAAAAGAAATAAAAGAGAAAGATAAAAGTCAAGAAAGGAATAAAACTAAGAATAGAAAAAAAAGAAAAAAGATACAAAGAAAAATATAAATTGAACTTTTTCAAAGCAGTTGTAAATAAACAGGTCTGCTCAGAGTCAGTTTGGTATATAGTGGTTAAGGCATTAGGCTAGAAACCAGGAAACTCTGAGTTCTAATCCTACCTTAGACACAAAACCAGCTGGGTGGGACTTTGAGCCAGTTAACCTGTCTCAATCTTAGGAAGTAGGTAACAGTGGTAAACAATTTCTGAAAAATGAAAACTTGCCAAGAAAACTGCAGGGACTTGTCCAGGTAGCTTCTGAAAATTGGATACAATTGAAGGAAAGAAAACTAAATCTTCTGTTCTTGCTTGGAGAAAAAGCTATTAACTAAATAAGATGCTGAACATACATCCTTTCATTTTTTTTACCATTTTTTTACCCTTTTACCATTTGCTTTTTTTTTTACTAATACATGTTTTCATGTATTAGGATATTATGAAATAGCTCATTCTTTCTGCCCTAAGAAAAATCTTTTTCTCATGATACCGCAAGACCTACTTAAACTTCAAGAATTAGGAAGTGAGGCAGTCTTAGAATCAATCATTTGTAGCTGAGTTCTAAAAAGCTCATAATCCTTTCTGTGGAAAGTACTTCTGGCTGCAGCCTGCTTTTCTCTGTTGCATTGTACCTTATTGTGGTAAAATTGTGGCCATGTAAATTGAAAGGGGTGGGTAACTCTTGGCCGGCTGTACATTACTACAGTTTGGCTGTGTTTCAGCAACAAATGAAATGACCAGGAACCTCTGGTGCATGTTGGTAAATATAGAAGGCCCTATTCCAGTTTAGCAGAAGCATGGAGAAGTTTTTAATGATTAGGACTCAATCAAGACACTCCCAAGAGCTTCTGAAAATATTCTCTTTCTTCTGGTTAGCTCCCTTAATACTTCCTATCATCTGATTAACTTGTAAAATTGCACACGTTGCTGGAGGGGAAAAAGTAATCACCAAGTAATATGCTAATTTGAGCTTTCATATTTAAGCCAAAAGGGAAGAGGATAAGCGTGGGTTGTGTGTTTTATGTGTACGCATGCATCCATGCATGATTCTCATAGAGTTCTCTTTAGTAAGTTTTATTGAGGTAAGAAGTTCCCAAAATTCCAGAAACTAAATTCTTTTCCATTTATAACCAATGTGTGCCCAAGTACACTGGGCTAAAGACTTTCGTTTCTTTGTAACAGCTCCCCTATGATCTAGTGCAGTGATGGTTAACCTTTTCGGCACCGAGTGCTGAAACTGGAGTGCATGCGCACACGCATGTGCCAGAGCACCGGAACCCGGAAGAGAGCAGTTGGCCGCAATGCTGGAACCCGGAAGAGCAGCTGGCGACAGCGCGCATGCCCACAGAGAGGGCTCTGCGTGCTACCTCTGGCATGTGTGCCATAGGTTCGCCATCACGGATCTAATGGGAAGAATCATTGGGAGTTTGGCAGCATAGAAATATAGTAAATTATTATTAATGTCTCTGATCACAGAGAAATAGCAGCTGGATATTTATATATAAATATTCTGAACCCTAATCAGGGGGTATTGCACACACACATGAGCATATCATACACACAGACAGCTCTTTTTTATTTTGAATATTAATAAGGCAGCCTAAATCTTGAGACACTGGAATAATTTGTAATTTTAGTGTTCAATCCTGTCCTACTGTACTGCTAAATCCTGTATCTTTAATAAAGTCATTTCTTAGGATAATAGTGGGCAATGTCCTATTTATCACCAGTAGTTATGTGAAAAGAATTTTATTTTCCCAGGAAACAGAAGGAAATATTTATTTTCATCTGATGGCTAATTAATAATTGCCCATATCCTGAAGTGAGAATTTCATTTTGGTTTCTTTGAATTTACTAAATTCTCTCAAGAAAAGTATAAACCACTCAATAAACCAGAAGAAGAAAACACAGCTTTCTGCTCTCTTGGGAACATCCTCTCTTTTTTTCTGTCCCTTTATCTAAAACAGCGGTTCTCAACCTTGGGGTCGGGACCCCTTTGAGGGTCAAACGACCCTTTCACAGGGGTCGGGAGACTTCGCCCGGATGCCGCCATTTGGGTTCTTCTACCCTCTGTGCATGTGCAGAACGCTTTGCGCATGCACAGAGGGTAAAAGAACCCAAATGGCGTCAGCAGGGGGGGGTCGCGTTGGGCGCATCGGCGGGGTGGGTTGCGGTGGGGGCGCGGGGGCGAGTCATGGGTCGCGGCATTAGGAAGGTTGAGAACCACTGATCTAAAAGAAACTAAGCTGTTTCTATCACACCAAGCCAGCAAATAGTAGCCAAGTATTGCATAGGAAGATCACTTAAAAAAAAACTTTCTCAGTTTTTATTTTTATTTTCTCAAGAAAGCAACTTCTATGTTACTTTTTTGTTCTCTCTTTTTAAGTCAAGCTTTTCACGATTCTGCGCTTTTAACACGTGAGTGTATGTATTTCTAAACTTATTGATTCTTTGTTGTGACAAGATTAATGGTGCAAGTTATTTTAATTTTCCACTTTTTTCTTCTATTCCTAACTCTGTACGCCATTAAAGTGAATCATTTCTTTAAATCCTCCAGTTCTTCCTTGACCTCGTTCTTTGATTTTTTTTATCATTTCACTGAGTGTATTAATTTTTTCTTAGATGGTTAACTAAAATTTCTCTATAACTGAATTGTATGTAACTGGTGAACATAATGTGCTTATTTGATATCCAGCAATCCCAAGTTTTATTCAATAAATTGAATTGGTTACACTTCCATTTTTTGGATTTTCAAAGCTGTTTAATAAAATTCATTAATCTATAATATTCAGAGGATACAGAATTAATACTGGAGGAGGCCCAAGCTCGTAGTAGTAGAATTAGTAGAAATATTGGTTTGCATTTTTAGCCTATCCATATTTTTAGTTCCTGGTAGATGAAAAAAGAAATAGATTTTAAATGTTTATGCTTTATGAGGTGAATGAGGGACTTGAGATGCTTTCATGTCTACTTAAATTAAGTACCATTGAGTTAACTGACTAAGTGTCTATATATATGTCAGGGATGACAATTTTCCCAAGGGGCCATATAAGAACTGGGACTGTTTTGAAACCAATAGGCTTTCTGTTGCTCTTTGGCGGAGATCTTATTGTCCCTGTTGTGTTTGGAGTTGAGCTTCTTCTTGGCAACTTTGATGGCTGGCACTGACATGTTCAAGGAGGAAGGAGCTTCACCTCACCTCATTTTAGACCAGCCAGGCCCAGCCACCACTCTTCTGCTGTGGCCGCCATGCTCCTGCTCACTTGCTAGCTCTTGGCTGTGCTAGGCCTGCTTGCCTACAAGGACACACTTTGACTTAGGTGGTGGTGGATGGCCAAGCCCAGGTCCCCTCATGTGATGATCACCATCACTGCTTCCTCAGGCTGCTCTAGGTGAGGGGTGAGCGCTCTGAAGGTACAGAGAAGCCCTTTCTCCCCTCACCTTCCTGCAGCCCCAGCCGACTGAAGGAGCGCACAGTGATTGCATGGAACTGGACCCAGCCTTGTGGTGTTGTTCTTTACATTTGATTTCCAATTTCTGACTGACCTCATGCGGGCTGGACAGGGACAGTCAAAGGGCTTGGAGGTGCCTTGGGACTTTAAAATGCTCAGATTTTACACACACACACACACACACACACACACACACACACACACACACACACACACACACTCACACACACACACACACACACACACACTCACACTCACACACACACAGAGTTTGCTGTTTAGCTTGCAGTAATTTTGCTCATTTCATAAGATCTATTCCACAACTTGCATCATGTACCCTCACTTGATTTTTTCTGTTGTTGAAGGCATCTGTCAGCAGGAGAGAAAATGGAATTTTCAGTGATTTCCCTGCAGACTCTCCCATGGCCCCTCTCGCATATCTCTACAGGAATCTGAATCTTTGGAACAGATGAGAATGTAGGGCAGTGGTTCCCAAACTTTTTCAGTCCCCCGCCCCCTTGGTGCTACAAACTCATCCTCACCGCCCCCCAACCCGCCCCCTCAGGTGGGCGTGGCTTAGTGGTCAGGTGACCGGGTGGGCGTGGTCAACTTGTAAAGTGTGGTGAAACTCACTTAACAACGCTCTTGCTTAGCAACCAAAATGTTAGGCTCAATTGTGGTCATAAGTCTTTCTTTCGTTCTTTCTTCTCTGCCTTCCCCCTTCTTTCTTTCTTTTTCTTTCTGTCTTTCTTCCTACCATCTTTCTTTTTCTTTCTTTCTGTCTGTCTTCCTTCCTACCTACCATCTTTTCTAAGAGCTGAAGTGGTGCAGTGGTTAAATGCAGCCATTGCAGGCTGACTGCTAGTTCAACAGTTCAGCTGTTCAAATCTCACCGGCTCAAGGTTGACTCAGCCTTCCATCCTTCCGAGGTCGGTAAAATGAGGACCCAGATTGTTGGGGGCAATATGCTGAACTCTGTAAACCGCTTAGAGAGTGCTGTAAAGCACTATGAAGCGGTATATAAGAAAAGTGCTATTGCTATTGCTATTTTCTTTCTTTCTGTCTGTCTGTCTGTCTGCCTTCCTTCCTACCTACCATCTTTTTCTTTCTTTCTGTCTTCCTTCCTACCATCTTTCTGTAGGTTAGAAACCTACCGCCCCCCTGGCCCCTCTCACCGCCCCCCTGTCGCCAACCTTGCCTCTCACCGCCCCCCTAAGGGTTCCCACTGCCCCCCAGGGGGCAGTACCGCCCACTTTGGGAACCACTGATGTAGGGGGTTGCAGTGAGTGAGGGAGAAATTGCTGAAAACTGTGTACCCTCCCTCTTGACAGAAAAAGCAAGCTTGCTTTTGTTTCTGCCCCAGATATTCTTGATTATTATGCCAAGCAACTGTAACACCATTAAAATATTGGGATGGGGGGATGTAACCAAGTTAATTTGAATTGTATCTTATGCCATATTTGCACGGATGGAGGTCTTTAATTTCAATAATGCCTTTCTGGGATTTGAATGAAGTTCATAATATTCACATTGAAATTCTGTTGAAATATTAATCAGCTCTCAAACTCTCCATTCTAAAACTGCAGTTGCTAATGATAGTCGTCTAATTGGTAGTAAATGTTTTATTTTTATTTAAATAGTATTAATTAAAGAAGGGATGGAACTTTATCTAGCTTCCATGGCTATTTGAAATTCTCCAGTGTGCTGAGCAGAGAATCCAAAGAATGGGTTAACTCCGCCTTTCTGCCCAGAGACTGAGTCCTTTTAAACTTTGCAGCCACACCTCTCTTGACTGTCCGCCAGTTTTGACTCAGTCTTAGCCCAAGAGAGACACGTTTAAGATGAGCTCTTCAGAGCAAAAAGGCACAGTTAAATTCTTTGGATTCTCAGCGGTTTTTCGGCAATGTAATTTAAAATTCACAGACAAATGTATACTCTAGCACAAAACAAATTATATATATGTAAAGTGAAAATGTGGAAGTGTATTTGAAAACTATCCTGTGTAGGCTAGTGATGAGTCATTTGGATGACTAGAATATAGTTTGAAATACCTTAATACTTTTAGAGTTACACTGTGGGTGAATTTTTAATTAAAAACACAAATGCTTTACTTCTAGCTGTGAATTCCATTACAAGATTGGTTATAAGTTACCAAAGCAACCCATCTCCACAAATAAAGCAATGGGTGGAATCATTTCCAGATGGCGGGTAAGTAAATCTTCTCAATTGGAGGTATATATTTTTGTACGGCAGGAAGGAGAGTGTCTCGGATGAATTTTCAAGTTGTTCTGTAATGTAGAACAACTTGGTGAGTTTAGCTACAGGAGAATAATATTTTTCAGTGTATTGGTTGCTCTTATTTCTATTTGTATGATGAGTCTTTCAATGAAGATAAGCAGCTGGAATGTTTGGGCTGCAGAATGTAATCCCATCTCTTAAAATCAGAAGGCTATGCATATCTTTTATGCAGTATTAAATTGTGTCTATTTATTGTGGAATGAGATGCCCCAGGTCAGTGGTCCCCAACCTGTCTGGCAGCAGGGACCTATTTCCGAAGAAAAATTGTCTTCCATCAATTGGGGGATAGGGGATGGTTTCATGTGCAACCTAGATCCTGCGCATGTGCAAATGAAGCTTTGCTCACTTGCCTGCTGCTTGCGCAGCCCAGTTCCTAACAGGCCGCAAACTAGTAGTGGTCTACGGGGCGGGGGGGGGCGGGGTTTGGACCTCTGCCTAGATGATGATGTAGAAAAAAAATATGTCTAATAACTAAGGAGCTGTCTAGAGAAAGGGTGAAGTTAAATCTGTTATGTTTTAGCATTTTGCAATATGAGTTTTGTTTAATGAGAGACCACATGTAACATGTAACAGGCAACGTAGTTTATAGAATGTCTCCCTTTTTCGGAATCATTAACAAGAATAGCATTTATATCCTGCTTCCTTGAATTTGGAGTGCATCTCATGGAAAACTTCGATAAGAATTCACATATCATATCATTGAATTTCCAAGTTGCAGATGGTAGTCAAAAATAAGAATAATAGCTTGAGTTTGAAGATATTAGTGATTTATAATGAATTCTGCCTGTTAAAATGTATAAATCACATATAGGGAATCATATTTATACTTTAAACATAATATAAACATAATCTTATTATTCCTGCTTTAAAAAATGGATGTCATTAGGTTGTATTTATGTATAAGGAATATGTTAAGTTTTAAATGCAAGCAAATGTTATTTTTCAAATCTGTATAATCTAAGAAAGGCCATTCTATTTAAATAGTTTCTTTGTACATATAGAAAAAGGATTTTTTTTCTATTTATGTGCAAATGTATATGGCTGTGAAGTGTTGAAGATAATACAATAGGATGTATCTGCATATATTTTTTGCTATGTATACATCACATTTATATCCCACCCTTCTTTTTAAAAGCTCTCAGAGCAGCATTTATAGTATTAATGTAATGTATTTGCACATTAATCCTGGGAAGTAGGTTTGGGATGACAGATACTGAGTCACTGAAGGCCACCTGCAAATTTCATGGCAGAATTGAGATTTTGAACTCAAGTCTCTCTGGCATACTACACCGCCAGTTTATTGCACTGATTCCACTCTTGAAGAAATAACTTACATTTACTGCAGTTTGATCTACTGCATTGTAACTGTAGAGATTGGAAATTTCTGTGACTGAAATTTGTCATCAATCTGATAGAAATGCACAGAAATCTGTCACTAAATAAGTATCCCTAAATACCCTGTTTCCCCCAAAATAAGACATCCCCTGATAATAAGCCCAACCGGGCTTTTGAGTGTGTGGCAATAAGGCTAAGCGCTTATTTCAGGGTTCAAAAAAAAAGACAGGTTCTTATTTCCGGGGAAACACGGTACTAGTATTGGAAACAGCTTTCTGTAATCCCCCCTCTCTTTTTCTCTCTTTCTCTTTCCCTCGTCTCCCTCTCTCCAGAGCCTTCAGACAAGGTTTTATGTACCGTATTTTTCGGAGTATAAGACGCACTGAAGTATAAGACGCACCTTAGTTTTGGGGGAGGAAAACAAGGAAAAAAGGCCTCTGCCTTCCAGCAATTTGCCAAACAGCAAACAGCAAACAGCACAGATGATATACACTGTTTGCTGTGTATTTCTGTGCATGTGTGCCTGACCCATAGAAATGGCAAAGAATTGGAGAAATGTACATTATGGCAGTATATTAATCCCAGAAAGTTTTCTTAAATGTAATCACACTAACTCCTCCCAATTATTTAAATAGATCTACATGACTAAGTCAAGGTTTAATTCAGCTGCCTTATTTTAATGCTAATACTTAATACTAAAACAGGACATTTCAGAATATACTTTTACAGATCTTTAAAATTGATGTGGCTTTCTGGAAGGCTTTCTGCTATTTAAAAGAAGATACAATAGCACTGGGCCTCTTCAGAGCAAGAATTTATTTTAAAAAGCTTCTTCATTTTGTTAATTTGTCTAGAACAATAATAAAACAGTCTTTAAAAAATAGGTCTTATAATTTGAACACTCTACAAACATTTAACAAAATAACATATTAACAGAATCTGCCTCTGCCTAGGATAGAACTCACAACCTCCTGACTGTGAGGCAAGAGCTCTACCTCTAGGCTACAGTAGCTGTAGCTTACTTTCTTGCAATATCAGCAGTGTAACATTGCCACCAGTTTATCTCCCAGCATTTTGTCTCATTACAGCCACCGTAGTTAGTTTCATTTTACCACGTGGCTTGCAAGCCTGTCAGCTGTAGGTCGGGAGGCAAGTAATTTCTAGTGTGCTAATAAGGCTTCTGTTTCTGTTCTGTTTGCTGCAAAGAGATAAATTGCTGGCAGGCAGAGGCCAAAGAGCGGGGGTGGCTGGGTGGGGCTACATTCGGTGTATACGACGCACCCAAATTTTCACCCTCTTTTTGAGGGTAAAAAGGTACGTCTTATACTCCGAAAAATGCGGTACTTCTTTTCATCGGTGTGCAAGATCAGAGTTAAGATTAGTATGACTGGAAAAAAGTCAGGCACAGATTGAAATATATTTTGGCCCCTAAGACTTTATAGATATGTATTAATTATTATCTAGATATTTAGTGATTATATATCTAAATACATAGATATCTAATAGATATCTTTAGATATTCCTCAATCCAATTTCCTCTTCCTTTTAACAATTAGAATGTTGAAGAAAAAGATATATGCAGGAGCCTAGGATACAAGTTTGTATGAGAGTTTCTGTATAGAGATGCGATGAACATAAATGTTCATTTGCGTTCCCATCATTCTGAAACATTTCCTTTCCATTGTAAATTTGTCTATGTGAGTGAGAGAGAAAAGAAGGGGAGAACTTTCAGCATTTATATTACTTATGTGGTTGCATACAATATTTGTTTTTCTTAGGCTGTTTGAGCAACCTGTTGTCTTCTTTCCTGTTTTCTCACTATTGGAAGGCTGGTGGTGGTGGTTGGATCCTATGGCTGCAGGGCCTCCTTCAAACCTGTCTTGGCATGACCCTTTTTGTTTCAGCTTCATTGGAGCACTGATAACAAGTGGAGCAGTGACAGTTTTCTTGAGACTTTTGGCTATGTCCTACAGTTTCCAGGCTTGCAAAATTGTCCTGCTTCTAGTGTGTCCTCGCAGAGATATAGATAAAGAGGACAGATTTTATCTTTAAGTAAATTTATTTAATTCTGCATAATTAGACAAACCTGTTCAAGATTCAAGAGGACCTTATCAGAATCCTTACAGCAAAGTGGAATCTTCTGTTTGTATTTATGGAAAATATAGAAAGATAATTAATGTGTACATTGAAGTTTACTAAAATTTACAACTTGATTAATTAAAATTTTCCATGTGCTAATTTATTTATTTTTTTACCCTTTTAAAAA
Source organism: Diadophis punctatus similis (assembly GCA_023053685.1). Lineage (NCBI taxonomy): Eukaryota > Metazoa > Chordata > Lepidosauria > Squamata > Dipsadidae > Diadophis > Diadophis punctatus. Next base: position 3,745,869 of record JALIGW010000051.1, on the reverse strand, counting down.
TCTTCCATAAACCTATTAGTTTTTTTTTCACTTCTTAAAATTCCTATTAATCTTTTAACATATCCTAGTCAAGGAACACCTCTCTCTGTGTCTTCTCTTCTCCCTCCCTCCCTCCCAAGCATTCACCAATATTTTAGATCACCCAGAAGTCAAAGTTACTTCTCTACAGACCTGGGAAACTGCTTCATTTGGGATGGTCTCAGTCAAGTGAAATTTGTTACTTCAATGATCGGTTCTTTTACATCGTAATATTGATTTTGAGGATATGTGCTGCTCAAAACACGCAGTGCCAAGCGACCTGTTATGCAATTTGTTCTCTTAGAAATTGGTCCCCCTTTCTGCAAATTGCAGTTTCTGCTTCCTTACTGTATTGCATTTCTTTCTCATGTGATTTGTGGAGGCAGTTAAAGTTATGGGAAAAGTTACAGTGCATGTGCTACAAATGCTTCTTCATATGTGCACTTTTGGTCACTACTAATATACCACCTTAGCATGAGGTGACTGGGGAAGTAAGTTATATAAGCAGAGAAAAAATTTGCAAGGGAGTTTGCTATTACTCAAATTATTACAACTCTCCCCTTCTCTAAATTTCCAATTTTTGTTTGTTTGATAATATTTATTATCTAGTCTTTCAGGGTAATATTTCACAGCTTTTTCCTTTCATTTATAAGCAGGCAAAACCTTCCACTGTAGATGTGTTGGAAAAACTTGATAAGGTAGGATTTTCTTTTACTACTGTTTTTATGAGCTGAGAGGCTTTAATTATCTTTTTAGGTGTCATGTTATATGTAGTTTAAGTTGGAGAATATATAAAAAATTGTGGCTGATTAGTTAGAGTATCTTATCTATGTCACAAGCATAAACATCCTAGGTAGAAGCAGGCTATTTGAGAATAAATAAAGTGGAAATTTATAAAATGCTGAATTTTAGGAGGAAAGTGCTTTAGGAAGGGGAAATAAAAGAGACTATACATTCTTCATTGTTGCCAAAGACTCCCTTTTTCCTTGAGTGGGACAAATTATTAACAAATTAATTCACCTATTAAATTTAGTAAAAATACTTCCATGTAAGTAATACTTATGAGAGTCAGTTTGGTGCAGTGACTAAAGTATCAGACAAGACCCTGGGGAGACCATGAGTTCTAATTCCATCTTGGGCCCAAATCCATCTTGGGCCAGTCATAGTCTCTCTGCGCCTTATGGAGGAGGCAATGGCAAACTATTTCTGAAATCTTGCTAAGAAAACTGAATGGATTAGTCCAATCGGTGACCAGGTGCAAACATTGACTTGGTGCCACAATGTAATAAAAAATAATAGTTAAGATATTAGATTAATGTTTGTTAGTGCTTATTCAGAATTACAGCTAGTCCTTGTTTAGCAACCTCAATTGGTTCCGATGACATGGTCGCTAAGTGAACCACATGACTGAGAGACAGAAATGCTGTGAAGCTTACTGATCGTTGGCATCTCATTTAGATAAAATTATTCTCACTCCAATGTGTGCTTTTGTCAGGTGCAAAAATTTAGGCGTAAATCTGGGCATTTGTCAGAAAATGATTTTTTACTAACATTTATTACCATCATATTTGCAAACAGTTGCTATCTGAGGCAGCTGCTAAACAAGGACTACGCAGTCAAATGCATTTATTTATTTTTACATAATAAACTATATTTAAAAATAAAACTACACTTTTGAGCTTTCTGGTTTCTGCAGTTTCTACAGGCATGTTGGATATTCTTGAAGTGAAGATAATTCTTCTTTATAACTTATTCACTTTTAATATAGGAGAATGTAAAATGTACCTCATTATTTTCTTCATCTTCTTCTTACATAGATGCCCCACTCCTTAGTATGTGCACGAAGTGAGGGTTATGCATATGTTTCTGAACACAAACCATAAACAGGTTTAGAATGTTATTCAGTACATTATCTCATTCTTAATTGTTCAGATGAAAGTTTTAGAAAGTTAAGATGCTGCCAAGATACTCAAATATAAATATTTTTACATTTACAGGATATCCAGTCACTGGAAGAGTTCAGAGAGAAAAATCAGAGGCAGCAGAAGCTATGGGTTGGAAGATTTCTCCTCTATTCATCTGTCCTCTATCTTCTTATTTGCTTAGTTATTTATTTGTGGTACCTTCCTGATGAATGGACTGCTCGATTTATTATGACTCTTCCACTTTTTGCGTTTCCTCTGATGTAAGTTAAATATTCCTGTTTCATAGCATTCCCGTTATATTTACAGACATTATGTAGAAAGAGTTGAAAAGAATGCTATGGGTTCTCCTTGAAATAGAGCAGGGTTGTCAAACTTGCAGCGTCACAGCACGTATCGGGACTTTCCCCCTTTGCTAAACTGGGCGTGGGCATGGCTAGTCCGTGATGCATCCAGCGCACGGGCTGTGAGTTTGACAGCCCTGAAATAGAGTGTTATCCTGAGCTCTCTGCAGCTATCCAGAACTTGTAAACAAGGAGTCAGGAAACAGTTTTTTTCCATAGGCTAAGCAGGACTTCTGAGAAGTTCATAATGAATATGGAAGCCCAGTAGCTTTCTGTTGTTATTTTTGAACAAGACATGCTCTAATGTATAATTTTTGCCACGAGATAGGTGGCAAATATTAATTTAACAAATGAATAATGATAATTTTATATTCCATTGATTTGTGTATTCACCATCTGAAATGCTATCCATGTGTTACGGCAATGAGTATGTCCCATGGGAAGAAGTACTTTCCTTTGCCTGTCCTGAATTGCCCATTTTACGACTTACTAGATGATCCCAATTTCTAATGCTGTAAGAAATAAATAATATTTTTATTTTATTTATTTTTATTATTATTATTTTATTTTAATAATAATAATAATAATAATAATAATAATAATAATAATAATAATAATAATAATAATAATAATAATAATAATAATAATAATAATAATAATAATAATAATTTTCACAATTATATCACCGGCCAGTTGTTTCGCCGGATTTGGCATTAATTACTAGTCGAGCCCCACCCAGGGGTCTAGGACGTCGTAATATATTTTCGAAGTATATGTGCGGAACCTGGCAGTGCGGCTTTCTGCATTTGACTGATGGTGATTTTGTCGATTTTGAGCTGTTTTAAATGTAATTCCAGTGCTTTTGGGTCAGCACCCAGTGTTCCAATCACCACTGGAATTACCACTGCTGGTTTGTGCCATAATTATTATAATTATAATTATAATTATTTTCCCATCTAAATTAAATAATTCTAAAGTTGCAGCTTTTTCTACATGGTGCTGCTCTGGACTCTTAGAACTCTTTTTGATTTACAGTAGCCATTCTAAGGTACAAAATCCATGTTCTGCATACTTTTCACAAGATATTCACACCATAGATTTGCAAATATTTGCTAGGAAGGAAATATTTTGTTCGGGCTTAAAAAAAAGGAAATAAAGTTTCCTGAGACTAAGAAAATAACCTTCCACACAGAATGGGCAACTAATTGGCCAGAGCATGCATATGATCCTAGACAAGTCTAGGGGTTGCATGCAACCCTGGAAAGCTAGTAACACAGCTCTATAACAACATAAACTTTTAACATATTACATGATTTATATAGATTAACTATGTTACATATTGTATATGCAGCCTAAGACAATTCCTGTTCATTCAGTGCGGCCCAGGCAAGCCAAATGTTTGGTCAGCTATGTCCTAGACTAATGATTGGTGACTCCTGAAACACTCCAGAGTCTCTGACACAGAAATATACTGATTGTATTTATGGCAATCACAACTGTGTATTACTGCACGCGAAACTGTCAGGAATGCATGAGGTCAGTGAAATCATAGAGGACTCATGGGTTATAGGAACCCTTGGAATAATTAGACCAAGACCCAGGAACACTGACTCTCAATCAACAGCCCTGGTCAGGATGGTCAGGGACTTCTTAGAACTCCATTTTCTCTTATCTTCTAATCTACTTGCTCACCTGCCTACTCTTAACATTTTTGTATAGCAGTAGCAGTAATTGGATAAAATAGGAATCAGTTTTCTCACACTGGTTTATGAGAAGGATATATTTTTTTAAAAGCCTCTGGAAAGGGAAAGAAAACCCCCAAATGCTACTCCTTTGTTTCTTCTTGTTTCTGTGGTAGTAGGTTACCTACTTTGCAAGATCAGATAGAATTAGTCTCAGTTGTTTTTCCCCTGCTAGGAATGGCTAGCTGTTGACAACTTGTTTTTTTTTTCTTTCAGTCAAAATATGAACCTATGTGGAATATGTAGTTTGATCTGGTGCTAATTCTGGAGTCTTAAGCAAAGTAAATAGTGCCTGCTTTTCTTGGCCTGCAGTTCCTAGAAAAATGCTGCCTTGGGCTACTCTCCAAGGGTCTGATAGTATTACCAATGCTGGCAAAGTTTGCTGGCTTTCAGGAATATGTTTGCTGCCTAGCATGCATTCAAATTAATTTTGAAAGTAAGATAATGAAGGCATTTTCAGTGATTTTGCTATTTATATCTAAAATGTTCAGCTTTAGCTTTTTTTAAATTCTAAACATTTATAGAATTGCCAAACATAAATGAAATATATATATAGAACTATCAGAAATATTTATATTCCGGATAAACTTTAATATGTAAAGCTCTTTATGTATTGCAAACAGGCAAAAAAGGGCTCACAAATTATAGAGTAAAATTAGGGCTACTCAAAGATCAGGGTCTGATCAAACTTCAGAAAAGTTGACAGTTTCAAAATTATGTTATTTTTCAAAGTATTTTTATTAAACATTTTAGATTTATTTATTTATTATGGCAAAAATGCTAAAAATATTTTAAAACATTTTAGAAAACTATGATTGTATTATGTTTTCTTTATTGTTGAATACCATTTCCTACATTCCTATAAAACATTTTTCTCTCTCTCTGCAGAACCTTACAGTTACTTTGATTGTACTATTTAAGCCTCGTAATATAGGCTGGATTTAATTCTTTTCACTTCAGATAATGTAGCCCAAGTACACAGTATGGACTGTGGATACTGAGATGATTATGCTCACTAGAAGTATACCTATTTACATAGAACGAAAACTCCAGAACATTTTCTGATGCTACATTTTCTGGAAATTGCACACTTCTGGAAAGACAATATCTGAGCTGAAAAGTTCAGATGGCTGCAAGATTACAGCAAATCTAATTAATATCTATATTTCTGCCATCCAGAGGTAGACAACTGAAATGATTTGGAAAAGTATTGATTCTAAAAAGCTTAGTATGGTTTTTCTGTTTCCTGTTAATGTGTCTGCATTGTGAGATGGCTAAAATGAAGTATTACATTTGCTGACAATGTATTGAAAGCTGTTCGACGTTGCCACCTTGTTCATAGTTTCAAATACAGCACTAGGGTGAACCAGTTTTACTCATACTAAAGAGCTTGCTATTTGGTTCACCGTCAACAAAAGTTTGTAACTGCATGTTGTAACACAAAAATTTCTGTGTTACAGAAATTTATCTTGTTTGTATAAATGTTTCTGTAAAAGAGAGGAAGAAATACAGAAACTGCATTACCCTCCACTTGTCTTAAATTGTGGTTTTATTTGACATATAATGATGGAACTTCAGTAAAGCCAAGTATAAATGCAACAGAATCCCAAAGTCTGTGGCAGGATATTTTCCTTCCATACAGCACCTTAATTGGAAGCAATTTTATTAAGATAGGGGATGGATCAGTAGTTGGTTTTTGCCTTCCAGTTCACGGTCTGCAGTCTTTGCCTCTCATAACAAATTTTGCTGTCTTAATGTCCTTGCTTGAAACAAGTCCATTCAGTGAACTTATAACATAAAATGAGGTGGTTACCTAAGCACATGACTTCCTTGGCATTAGTTTTTTTTTAAATTAAAATTGGGATTAGTTACAATGCATTACAGATAATAGTTAAATTCTTACAAACAGTGACAATGTTCAGTTTGCTCTTGACTAGATTTTAAATGCTGGATGTTCTTTCTCTCTTTTACCCTCTAACTTTTCTCTTCTCTTTAGTGTTTGGTCTATAAGAACACTCCTCATCTTCTTTTTTTCAAAAAGAACAGAAAGAAATAGTGAGTATCTTATTTTTTCTTTTTTTCTTTTCTAGATCATGTAAGAATAAACGGTATTAATAGAGTGACATTGTATACAGGTAGTCCACACTTAATGACCCCAATTGAGATCAACAAATCTGCTCCTGATGGTTGCTAAGTGGAAAATCATGTGACTATGATTGTGCTTTCTGGCTGGAAAGAGACAGGACTACTTCATTAAACACCTTCAGCCTTTGCCCCTTAACCACTACCCCACCCTTCGGAACGCTCAAGTGCCTACTTACTGTCTTGTCCACATTAAAAGCAATGCAGTTGTGCCAACTGTCAGGGGCTGGAAGCCATGGGCATGCTACACAAGCAGCTTATTCTCTTGAAATCTCTTCCTCTCCCATCTCTTTGCTCTTGGGGGTTGGGGGAAGGAAAAAAGCAAGCAATTTCTGTAAGAAATATCTCCTTTACCTGACCCTTTCTCACTGCTGTTGTGAATTCAACTGCTTTTGATGTGTGGAAGAGCAAATTACTCTCTTGAAATCCCTTTCTTTCCAGTATCTCCGCTCCACTGTAAAGTTAAATAATGGAAGAATATACAGCCTTGTTTCACTCCTTTGCCAACCTGAAGCTACTCTGTTTTGCCGTATTCTGGACTATGGTTTCCTGATCCATGTATAGATTTTGCATGAAGACAATGAAATGTTCTAGGATTTCCATTTTTGTAAGCAAATTCCATAACTTGACGCAATTGACACAATCAAAGACGTTTCTATAATCAATGAAGCATATGTTGACCTCTTCTGAGTATTCTTCGGCTTTGTCAATTATCCAGCATGCATCAGCAGTAAAGTCTCATGCTCCTCAACCTTCTCAAAAACCAGTTTGAATACCTGGCATCTCTCTTCCCTTGTCGAGCTCTAATATGCTTTGAATAATCCTAATCATTATTTTTCTGGTATCTGAAATTAAAGATATTATATGATAGTTTGTATATTTTATTATGTTTCTTTTCTTTACTATTGGAATAAAGATTGACCTCATCCAATTGGTTGGCCACTGTATTGTTCTCCAGATTTGTTGTCATCGTTTGGTTACAACCTTTATTGATTCTTCTGTTGTTTGTCATATTTCTATAGATGCCACCTCAATTCTTTTAACCTTCCAATTTGGTAATGACTGGAAGGCTGATTTGGTTTTGTGGACAGATGTCTTTGATTTTGAGATTTCTATTGTGGACAATTTCAGCATTCTCCATCTATCGTTGAAATTTAGAGAACTTTTGGAAAACTTTTCTTGTTTTTCCATGTCTCTTTCCATCTTTACTGCCTTTATAGATATTATTGTAATACTGTTTCTTGTCTCTTCTAACAGTTTTTTTGAAATTCTTTGTTAAGTTCCTTCCTGAAATCTTTGGCTTCACTTCTTCTTGGCAATTTCTACTGTTTGTTCTGATATCCAGTGTGCTTTCTTTTGTTTTTTTGTTTTTATCTTTGGCAATCTCTTTTCACATTCATTTTTAATGACTTCTTCAAATTCATTCCAGAGTTTCTCTGGTTCCTGATGAATGAGGATCGAACTTCAAAGTGATTGTTGATGTTCTCCTTGAAAATGTTGGGTATATGCTCAAGATCATATCATGGGAAATGGTTGGCTTTCTTCTTCTGCTTTAGCTTAACTTGGAAATTGTCCATGAGTAGTTTGTGATCTGTTTCACAATCAGTTCCTGGCCATGTCTTTGCTGTTATAACTAAGTCCTTCCACCTTCCCCTACCATATGTATATAGTCAATTTAATTTCTCTTAACTCCATCTGGTGATCTCCATGTTTTGGCATTGTTTTGGTTGTTTGAGGACTCTGTTAGCAATGAAAAATCATTAGACTGGCAGAAATTGTTAAGTCATTCTCCTATTTCATTTTGGGTTTTTTGGGCCATATAGTTCAAATTTCTGTATAGTATGTGGATGTGTGTGCACGTTTGTGTGTGTGTATTTAAATATGGCATAAGACAGCCTATTGATCCTGGGGAAAAGGTACAAACAGCTGTAGAATATTCTATTTTCATACTCTTGCATGGTCCATGCTATTATTTTGTTCTGTAAAATGTATATAGCGCTAAGCATCTTAAATACCAAACTTCACAATAAACTTAAATTAGGATTAATGAGCAATCAGCGTAGAGTATGAGACACTGAATGTAATAAAGCAACCTGCTTGTTAAACATTCATTCATAAAACTGAATTATATTAATTTAAAAATTTAAGAGCAAAATTTAATCCTACAATTATTTTTTTTTCAAGGTAATTTGGGTTTTATTCTTACATTAATAACAAAAAATAGTGTTATTAAAAATAGAAGAATTCTGCTTTATTTGTGAGATCCTGTATATCCAAAGGAAAACTGTAAATTTGTTTGGTATCAAGTCAGAGTTCTTTATATACTTTATGTAGTGTATGTATGCATTGGTGCACACCAGCCTGCAATCCTGGTGTTTTTCATGGAAGTATCCTAGCATGGAACACTTGCTTATCTTTTGGAATATGTGAGAGGATTTACCAAGCTGTTTTCAATCTATTCAAACTTATTATTTACTAGTACATTGCCCATTTGTTGAGGAAAATGAAACATAGGCAATCAAATGCACATTATTTTTATTTTCCTGCACAATAGTTTCTAATATCTGTTTCTTCATGCAATTTTTTTTAAATTTTCATAACATGTGCTCTTTTCTGGATCATGAGATCAGTGTTCAGTCACATACACTCTAGCCATTTCTTGTTTGGATTACCACAACGCTCTCTACATGGGGCTACCCTTGAAGAGTATTCTCATATTTGTGACCTTGCGAGGCTTACAATTAAAACATAAACAATATCAAAAACCACAGAATAAAACAATCGTACAAATGATACAAAACATTAAAACCGTTAGAACCATGCAGTTTGGTCATCAGGAAAGCACAGTTGTTCATAAACAGGACAACCATTTTTATTCTGATGCTTATTTGTATATATTCTCATATAATTGTCTCCTTGTATATGAGTCAAAACTGCAGATTTTAAGTAAAGATTGAAAGTGATTTCAGTTTGCTTTCAATGTTCAGTGGTGAGACCAAATGAGCTCCATAGCAAACCGGCATAATATCAGACAGTACAAAAAAAAAGATCTGTCTCCTTGAAGTTAACAGCACTTATATTATTATTATTTTTTTGACTGAAATTAGCAGACTGTGGAGAAGAAAGGGGATTGATCAGAGTTAACATAATGTGAAGGGACTAACCTCTTGACAAGCCATAATGTAAACTTCAAACACAGGAGTGGCTGCACTTTATTTTACTAGCCCTTCAGATCTGATTGCCAAAAATGCTTTGGAGAAAGCAGAAACAGATATGTAGCACATATCTGTAGCATCTTAAAGTAACTATGCGTTTTCCCAGGATCCACAGGAAAAGCAGTTTCTGTGTGAAGCATCTTTTGAAGGTTAAATTTTATGTGCTACACAGCTGTTTTTACTATTACATTATTTTTACTATTAATTACTATTGTTGGTACAGGCTAGCACAGGGAGCAGGGCATGGATGTCATGACATCGTAAAGATGGCCAGGGGTGATTTTTTCCCCCCTAGTGTTGTTTTTAATGGGGTGGTTTGGTATCCCCAAACAGTTTAGCATATAATAAGCATTGAATGCATATATATATTTCCTCTTATGGCTACAAGGCTTGAGAGCTGCATGTACCTGATAGGCTGTTGCCAACAGGTTATCTGCTCTTAGATAAACTTAAAAGTACACTAAAAATGTACAGCAAGTTGAAATAAAGTACTAGATATTTAAAGGGTACTTAAAGGAATTTTAAAAACTTGTTATTAAAACATATTCAAATGAATTGTTTATAGAACAGTTGGACTTCACTTGTAATGACTCTTAGGCTACACAAACCATTTGGGCATACCCATGATTTTTTGGGGTTTTCTGTTGAAGACAGCATTCTTTTTAGTGTGGCATTATATATATTAGAGCAGTGGTCCCCAACCTTTTTATTGCCGTGGACCGGTCAATGTTTGATAATTTTTCCACGGCCCACTGGGGGGGGGGGTTTGCGGCGTCGCATTGATTATTCTTTCAATATACTTTCAATACTGATGAGCCGCGCACAGAAGCCCCGCCCCCACGCTGATCAACTGGGCCGGGGCACGTCGGCAGATGCAGGAGTCCCGTCCCTGCGCTTATTATCGGGACTCGCAGGACTCGCAAAAGTCGCAGGACCCGCCGCCGCTGCTGCACAGAAGACGCAGTAGCAGGGCGGCCCAGTACCATTTGTTCCGTGGACCGATACCGGGCCGCGGACCGGGGGTTGGGGACCACTGTGTTAGAGAACCAGTGTGGTTTGTTCTTAATGTATCCAGCTAGAAAGTGGGAGACTATGAGTTCTAGTCCAGTCTTGCGCACAAATCCAGCTGGGTGATTCTTCCCTAGCCCTAATAAATAGGAAATGGCAAAATCTGAAAATTCTGAAATCTGGCCAAGGAAACTGTAGGGGCTTGTCCAAGCAGTTGCCACAATTTGAAAGCATGTGTTATAAATGTTACTCTTGAACATGATTTATTTTTCCAGAGAAGATCTTTTGAATCCTTTGTTTTCTTGGCAGTATACATTTTTGAGGTATTTGGATCTAATACAGGTGATGCTTAAAAACTTCCAGTTGATGTACATATTAAACAATTTATGCAACAATCTCTTCAGCCAAACTAGGTGAGGATAAGGAATATAAAAAATATACTCCGAAACAGGAGTTTTATCATAGCACCAAAAATATTCTTTTAAGCATAATTTGAAATTGTTTCGACTGAGAAATGAGTCTGAGGCATTGGTTTCAAGTTGGTGTATGCATTTTTTCTTGCTCATTTAAAGAGAGTGGAATTATTGTTGGCTGAGTTTTCTGCAGGCAAATATTTTAAGACATTGTTGGCAGGAGTAATCTTATTATAGAAATGAGTTTAATCTGAAAGGAATTCAGCATATTTAAGTTCTTACAATGTGTTCCTAATTCTGGTGGTTTAAAACTAAAACTAAAATCTGTTGTGGTTTTGGGAAAAGGGAAGTTGTGGTATTTTTACAGTTCAGCTAATCAATAATTGAAGTTTAGGTGTAGAACAACTCTTTTCAAAGGAGCCCAAAACAGTATGCAGAAAAAAATATCTTTACAGTACTTTTGTGAGCTCATGGTTTACTCGATCCCATTTCTTGAACTTTTTGTTTTACTGGTGATGTGAAACTTTTCCAACTTCATTTAGCATGTAATAATTAAGTAATAGTAGCATTCTTTCCACTGCAATTGAATAGATTGTAACAGCTGTTTATTCCAGAATTTGAAATTATGTGGGTGTCCTTGGCATAAACCTTGCATGCATTAAGCCTCTCAGTTCAGTTCTATTTATCTTGACATTAGCTTTGAAGAGGCCCAGTGATGTTCTTGGGCCATCTATATTAGAACTCTGTTATTATACTTCAATATTTTTTTCAATTGCTTTGAGTTAAACATTTATGTTGCAGGGACTTCACAAAAATACTTCAGACATTTAAAGTTTTTTTTTATTTTCCAGAAGGGTTAAAATATTACATTATTATGCAATTTGTTATACTACTGCTTCTCTTCCATTAGAATTATTGACGAATGTTTATTTCTTAAACAAAATGGGCTTATTAATTTTGTAAAGCACTATCTGCTTAATTCTGGGATTGCTTTTTAATATTTTAAAACTATATTTTTATTTAAACTTAAACTCATGTTCTTTTCCCAGTCTATAATGTTTCTATGATAGTAGCTTCATATCAACTTTAATTTCTTGCCTTGGTTATAAAGATATTACGACATGTGAAAACAATATTACTTTTAATAATAGTTTACTTGATACAGCATTGCATAAAAACTCAAAAGTTACCATATTCACTTGCAGCAAAATTGATAAGCTGCTGATTATGAATAATGATGTGTCTTATTAAATATCCCATCAGTTAGCCAGAAGAGAATGGATAATACTCCATTAGAACTTTAACCTGATCAGGATATGAAGAAAATAACTTTTGTATCCAATATTTTCTTTATTGTGGGTGTGGATATGCTTGTCCCATTAGTATTAAAATATTATTGTAAATATTATTTTCTAGATGAAGCCTTAGAAGATTTAAAATCCCAGAAGAAAAAAATAGTAAGTCTCTATATAAATACGTTTCTTGAAATCTTATCTCTGTGTTTTATATAACATTCACTTGGTTGCAGATATTCTTAAAGGATATGTGAAATGCAGTTAATATGTTCAACTGATAGAGTTGTTATTGTCAACTGTACATGGAGGGAGAAAAATATCTTCTAATCCACAATATATTTTGATGGCATTCATCAACAGGATTGGAGTGGCGGGGTAGAGACGGTACCATTTATGTATTTGTGATTATTCAATGTTTATTACAATCAATATAATTTTAATAAGATTTCTTTATCTGATTATTTGTGCATTTTTGGCACATCTCCATTGAAAGTTGTGTCAGTGACAAGTCAATTGTCAAGCACCAGGAAAATCAGGAGATCCAGGCAGTTCAAATGTGTATAAAGATTTATTGTAAGGCTTACCTAAATCTACATTAATCTGAACTACTAAGGATCAAGGGAAACTAGCAGGAATTAAGAATAGAAAGGAATTCAAGGTGGGCTGGACTTAGATATCTTGTGGGCATGAATGACTAATGACGCATTTGACTCCTCCCTGAGTTTCAGCCTGGTCATCATCTACATCAATTGTGACACATTTCTGTGAGCATAAAGTCTTGATCTGGAGCTGTTTGTTCTTTATTCTTTAATGTTTATTTAAATTAATAATCAGTTATAGAAATCTACCAGCGTTTTTCTAATGTATTCAGCAAATCATTTTTGTATTAGTAGCTTAGCAAGGTTTTGCCTTCAGAAGTGGTTAATGTTGGTTATAGTCAAGGAGATGTGGAAAAAAATAGAATAATAAGCTCTTACGTTTCATAAGTTGTTATAAATCCATGAGATAAAGACTAAATTACACCTATCATTGCCAATTAGATCATTATCATCCAGAATTTAGTCTAAGATAAAAATACCAGCCTGTTGTGTCATGGGCCTGGCAGAGAGAATGAATAGCGAGTTCATCTCTTCCAGGTCTGTGTTCCATGTGCAATAGAGTAGGTTTGGTGGATAGGGAGGAGAATGGCAACTGTTTAGCTAGTTCTGTTGTTCCACTTAATGGAGAATTTGAGCAGAGTGAACCAGAAGGAGCAACAGCTTGAGTGTAAATAGCGGCAAATTCAGAATGAATTGCATTGAACATGAAATAAAACACATTTGGAGCAACATCCCATAATGTGGCTGCAGCTAAGAATGCATCATAGATTTCACTGTATATATTTGTGAAGTAAGTTTGCATTGCTTTTTCATACCGAGGCATCTATTCTATGAGGATATGAGAAAGGGGATGACAGAGGAGTTAATGAATTGGTATGAGCAATCTGTAGCATTCCTTGTGGATAAAGTAACTTGGATCAGCCTTAACTCCACCTTAACTTGAATTCCAGTGTTGAAGTAAGGTGGGAGGATATAGCAATAGCCAGCACTTAACCTATTGTTTTGTATTATTTCTAGCTAGTAGACTCAAAATTGTAGACAAGTGTCTGAAAAAATGAGGGCTGCAACTTTCTTGGATAACTCTTGCCCTTCCCGACTCCTGCTTCCTGGAGAGAGGAGGTTTATCCATCCCTATCTTAAGGAGATAGTAATAAAACTGTCACTTAATATATATTCCATTGACAGATTTTACTTTGCTAGTTGTTGCCATCTATGGGGGCGGTGCTCATCTCAATTTCAAGAGTCATTGAGTCAGCGCTGTCTGAAGATGTTTCCGCTGCCATGTGGCCAGCATGACGTCACAGAGTGCTGTTATCTTCCCGCTGAAGTGATCCCTATTTATTTACTTGTATTTGCATGTTTTTGAACTTTTAGATTGGCAGAAGCTAGGGTGAGGACAGGAGCTCACCCTGTCGCGCATTGTTCGGGTCTTGAACCTGGGCTGTTGCCTTTCCAGACAACAAGCCCAGGTCTTAACTGCTGAGCCATTGCGTCATCTTAGGTACTATTAGCAAGTCCCAAATATATGTCAGAGATGCATGCAGGTGATTTACGGCAAACCCCTGAATACTTTTAAATAAATGTGTGGGATTGGTATTAGCTTGAAGAGTGACTATATTGCAGTACCCAATAACATATTCTTGTGCAATTCCTCACTTGACATAGCCAGATGCATATCTTTTAATTAGCAGATATAAAACTCAAGTCACTAATGAGTTAATAATTAGTATCTTTAAAAGTAACCAGAATGATTTTCTTCATTTATAATTTGTTGTGTACTTTCTGTTTTTACATCCACTTTCTTCTTCATGCCCAGCAAATAAGCACCCTGTGTCAACTCTAATTTCACATTTTTCTCTACCTTCTGCTGTTTCCTGTGCTTTGCCACAGCTTGACTGATAATTTGTTATCTATTACTTTTGTTTTTAAAAATTATATATCATTTTTATTAAAAAATAATAATTTCAGTAATATAATCTAAGAATGTCACGAATTAAGGCAAATATATGTGTCCAAGGATAATGTTACAGCAGGGGTCGGGAACCTTTTTGACTAAGAGAGCCATGAAAGCAAAAAATTTGGAAATTTATTTCAGTGAGAGCCATATATGGCGGCGGTTGCGGCGCGGAGAGAAATAAAAGAAATCTCTGCCTTAAACTCCACCAGCTTTAAGCACAGAAGCACCCGGGTTCGAGGGCGTAGAAACAGACCCCCCAAATCAGAAAAGAACAAGGGTGACGGAGGGAGAGAGAAGGGGAAAAACCCCAAGTCGCTGGCCGCAGGGCAAGAGAGGAGAGGGGGAAAGCCCCAGGAAAGAGGACTTGGCAGCGCGTCCCTCTCTTCCTGCCCCTCCTTCCTCGCTTCCCTTCCTCTCCCTCTCCTTCTTTCTCTCCCTCCCCAGCGCCTCGCACACGCCTCCCCTCCGCCCGTCCCTCAGTTAACAAGGCCCCTTTCCCCCTATTGCTCTCGCACGCTCTCTCCTTTCTCCCACCTCAACCCCCCCCCCCAAGATACACACACACACACACTCGCCAAAAAAAGGGGGGGGGAGAGAGAAAGGAAAAAAGGAGGGAAAGGGGGGGAAATATAGCGAGCGAGCCCTGGCGCTAATTCCCGCCCGGCGCAGGCTAATAGGCTCCCTCGAAGGTGGCGGGAGCGCAAGGGGGCGCCGAGCCGGGCAGAGGCGCTCGTCGCTGGCTGCCCAACTTGGATGATGACCATGACTACGATGGCTGACGGGCTGGAAGCGCAAGACTCGTCTAAATCTGCCTTCATGGAGTTCGGGCAGCAGCCGCCGCCACCGCCGCCTCAGCAGCCTCCCCAACCGCCGCCGCCACCGCCGCCTCCAGTGGCACAGGCGCCCGGTGGCTCCTCACACTCAGCGCAGCAGCAGCAGCAGACCTCGCCGGCGGCGGCCATGGCAGGCGCCCACTACCCGCTCCATTGCCTGCACTCGGCGGCGCCGGCCTCGCATTCGCACCCGCACCACCAACATCCGCACCCGCACCCGCACCACCACCACCATCACCACGCCACCACTGGCGGCGGTTGCGGCGCGGAGCTTCTCCCGCCCGCTTTCCCGTCCCGGCTGAACGCCGCCATTTGGGTTATTTTTCCCTCTGTGCATGCGCGCGCATGCACAGAGGGAAAAATAACCCAAATGATTGTGGTCAGCCGGGACGGGAAAGCGGTGATTGTGTTCAGCCGGGACGGGAAAGCGGGCAGGAGAAGCTCCGCGCCGCAACCGCCGCCAGTTCCATCGGCTATACGCCGAAGGACTGGCCCGGGCGAACCAGGAGGATTTCACCCCTGCTGCGAGCCATATGCAATCATCAAAAGAGCCACATCTGGCTCGCGAGCCATAGGTTCCCGACCCCTGTGTTACAGGATCCAATCTGAGTCTATCACCAGGATTAGAGGTTTAGTCTTCCTGGCTTGTGCTGGAGCCCATCCTTGGGGAACGTCTCTCTCTCTCCAAAATGGATGTAATGGGCTGTTCTATGCATAATATTTATATGGAGCCTGGTTGTGCGTGGCTTTTAGTTGTTAATTGGGGGGTTGTTAGCTAGTTATTAAGTTGTTGATTGTTGTTTCCTTATGCTGCCCTGCCCTCAGTTCCTAAGTACCTGGTAAACTGATGTAAATCAGCACTACTGTTGACTGGCAAGGGGCCCCGTTTCTCCAGCTTCAATCATCAAGGGGCAGGTTTCTCCTCCCCCCCTTTCCATCATCAGAAGAATGTAAAATAAAAGAATAAGAAGTGCAACCCCCAAGGTTGCAGATAATTTCTTCTTCCCATAATGCATCCCTTTAAGCAAATCCATAAGACATCAACTTTTCAGTCCTAGTGTCAGCAAAAAGTCTGTAAAAAGTTATCAGAATTTCATTAAAATGACTTATTTTAACTTTGAAAACCAACTTTATATTCCTTTGAATTACTTCTAAAAATATTAATCTTCAGTTCATTTGAATATTGTCATAGGAATTAATCTCTCTTCAATTCTTTTTTGTCCTATTGCATAGGCTTCTTTCTCACTATTAAGCACCGTTGGAAAATTCAATGAAAAGACCCAGATCTTTCTACTGGTTTATCATTTGCATTTCCCCTTTAATTTTTAAAGCCAGTTCTTTTGTATATCCAGTAAAGAATTTTTGAATGGGTTATTCTTTTGGCCTACCACTTTAAATGCCTTTGTAATCTTATAATTCCCACCTTTTTAAATCTAATATTTCTAATTTCTGCATCAAGCAAAAATGTTTCATCTGTAATTCCTTCCTTAGCATCATTTAAACTTAGTGTATCCATAAAAGCCAACATCATTACTATTGTTATTGTTTGCTAAATTCTGCTTCTATTCTTGGAAGTCTTTAATATAATAGTTCAGATGTTATAGTGTTTTGTGTCATTTTATAAATTTCAATCTGAATCCAAATCAAAGGCATTTTTTCTTCAGTAATTTTTAGTGTCTATATTTTAAATAATAAAGCCTCTAATCTCTGTTATGATTTACAGTAGACAAAATAATTCTGCTTTCCACTAAAAGCTATTTTATATAGTTTTACAATAAATCTTATAGTTTCAATATTCCAAATTTGTCTGGATCCTTAATTCATTTATAACATTCTTGGTTCAAAAGCTTATTTAGACCTTTGCCATTTATTGCAAATTCTTCAAATTCTTTCTTAAACTTATAATTAATTTTTCTTTTGCTCAGAGATGAAGATAGACCCACCAGGTAGCTTTTTAAATTTATTGTTCTGAAGATCTCTGGTAGCTTCATAGTAACTAAATAGGCAATTTCTGAAAATGATTAGTATTATATCCCCTAGAGCAGTGGTCCCCAACCTTTTTATTGCCTGGACCGGTCAACGTTTGATAATTTTTCCGCGGCCCACTGGGGGGAGGGTTTGCGGCGTCGCGTTGATTATTAAATCAAAACAATCTCAAATATAAACAATTTTAATTTAATTGTATTTAAACATTGCATCAAAATAAAATACAGTTACAACAAAATTAATATAACTTAATTTAACATTTTAACTCTCTGGATTCTAGTGACTAGAACGCTAAATCAATGAGAACCCTGAGCTTGTTTCTCTGCAACAAGACGGTTCCATCTGGGGATAATAGGAGACAATGACACCCGAAGTGTCTTGCTTATGTCCAGTTGGACCCTCGGGTATATTGTACATGTCTTCTGCGGGACTGTGTGGCTATGTGTGCACCGCAGACAGGCCCTCCTGTACACGTTACTTTCAATACTGATGAGCCGCGCACAGAAGCCCCGCCCCCACGCTGATCAGCTAGGCCGGGGCATGTCGGCAGACGCAGGAGTCCCGTCCCTGCGCTTATTATCGGGACTCGCAGGACTCGCAAAAGTCGCAGGACCCGCCGCCGCCGCTGCACAGAAGACGCAGTAGCAGGGCGGCCCGGTACCATTTGTTCTGCGGACCGGTACCGGGCCGCGGCCCGGGGGTTGGGGACCACTGCCCTAGAGATCTGGATGGCTCCCACTCTGATGATTGCCAGGAAGCTATTAAAGGCCTGGTTCTTCTCCCAAGTCTTTGGGCAAGGGGAAGGTTATAGGCCACTGTTGAATTTCGATGGGAGTCATTGTTTACATGTTTGTGTTTGGGCCATTTCTGATCTCTTTTTGTTTTTTGTTTTGTTTGTTTTGTACTTTTTCTTTATAATAATTGTAAACCATCGAGAGTCATTAGGAGTTGATCGCCTCTAAATTATATAAATAAACATGTAGGCTTTATGCCTTCTCTGTAGTACCAGGAGAAACCGTGGGTCTGCCATGTTGCATCTGTAGATGCCAAAACCCAGAGCATGACACAAAATTCCCCTATTACCTTTCCTTACTCAGAAGAGGACTTGTAAATTTAAAAAAGGGCTCTCAGGAGAGCACATACTGAATGTGGCTTTATTGGCAACCTATCCTTGTTTTGCTTCCCTTTTGCCCTCCCATTGTCGAAATTCCTCATTCCCCATTTCTTAACTCAGCCCCTTTTATTCAGTCCCCCCCTCTTTTTTTTCT
This sequence comes from Diadophis punctatus similis, assembly GCA_023053685.1. Lineage (NCBI taxonomy): Eukaryota > Metazoa > Chordata > Lepidosauria > Squamata > Dipsadidae > Diadophis > Diadophis punctatus. The sequence goes on along the minus strand of JALIGW010000051.1, from coordinate 3,727,127 downwards.
TTCTGCTTGCTCACTCTTTACTTGTTTGACTTGGGTGGTTTTGGCATAGAATCTGTCTTTCATCTCTTCCAGCAGTTTACTTGGGAGCATTTTAGACATAGTGGATTACACATCTGTAATCCACTATGTTGATTACGCTTTCTGGTTGAAGTAGCCTACAAAGTATTTATCTGTTGTCTTATTGGCCCAGCCTTATATTTAAAATAATGAATTTTCCTTCTTATTTCTGAAAATTTATGAGCAGCATCTTAAAAAAAATATCTAAAAGCTTTTTAATAAAAATGAGCTTTGTAAGCTTAGATTTGGCAAGATTAAAATCTTAAAACATCTGCAGTTGTAGAATCTATATCATTATAAGAAGGTTGGCTTCAAGAAATTACTACAAACATATCTGCTTGTACACGTAGTCCTTGACCTATGACCACAATTGAATCCAAAATTTATGTGCTAAGCAAGACAGTTGTTAAATGAGTTTGTCCCATTTTACAACCTTTTTTTTGCCACAGTTAATTGAGGATATCCAAAGCCTTATGTAAGGATGTGCAAATCTTTTCACATGCATTTTTTAATTGAGGACAATAAAGTGATTGCAAAAGACACTAAAAATACATTTGGGGGAGTATAAATACTTAAAAGAGACTAAAAATACGTTTGGGAGAATAAAATAAAAGAAACAAAAAGTGGTTAAATATGCTTCTGCCCAGATTATCTGTTTCCATAATACCTGTCAAATATTTTGAGAAGCCTTAAGAAATTTGATGGTTAGATAAATATAGGTGTCACTTTCTATTTGTGACTTCTGATTGTATGGCCTTTTAAGAGGATTAGAGAAACAGTTAGTATAGCCTTTGATAAGGGGTTTTGAAAGGGCAAAAATGTTTTGTGGAAACATTCTCAGTAACTTATAAGAATAAAACCTATGTTAAAAGGTCAAGGAAAATAACAGTATGTGAGCCAATGAATTTTGTATGACCTTTCTTATGTACTGTAGGATTTGACTTCCAAGAAACACTTGCACATACTGGCTAACTTGAGCAATGTGTTCCTTTCTGTAAATAAATGTTACACTCTGGCATTGGCCAGAGTTCCAGACCACCACTGGGTTGCATGCAATAGCTGTCCAGTGCTAATCTTGAGGTATGCCTAGAATCCTTTTCTGCTTTCTCCTACCCCACATATGTTTGATGCCATCAAAGCTAATAAGGCCAGCTATATCTTTGGCAATACATGTTCAACACAATGCCAGATTTTTAAAAATGTGTCCATATAGGACAGTGATGGCGAACCTATGGCACGCGTGCCACAGGTGGCACGCGGAGCCATATCTGCCGGCACGCGAGCCATTGCCCTAGCTCAGCTCCAGCATGCATGTGCGCATCGGCCAGCTGATTTTTGGCTCACACGGAGGCTCTGGGAGGACATTTTAGGCTTGTGGAGGGCCTCCGGGGGAGCATTTTCACCCTCCCCAGGCTCCAGGGAAACCTCTGGAGCCTGGTGAGGGCAAAAAATGGGCCTACCGGGCCCACCGGAAGTCAGGAAATGGGCTGTTTCCAGCCTCCAGAGGACCTCTGTGGGGGTGGGGGAGGCCATTTTTGCCCTCCCCAGGCATTGAATTATGGGTGTGGGCACTCGCACGTGCATGATAGCGCACGCGCACACGCTTTCGGCACCCGAGGGAAAAAAGGTTCGCCATCACTGATATAGGAAGTTGTATTTTTTTCTGAAGAAAAAAACTATTCTTGCACTCAATAAAATTCCACTTGCATTGAAGGAAAAGGAAAAGAGAACGTTAAAAAATATGATCCAGGGGTTTACAGGAAAAAGAGAAATTGACATAACTTTATCTAGTGAGGAGCCTCATTCTTTTCTGTGAATAGAAATAGCACTTCTGTTGGTGAACATTCAAGATCCAACCTACTGTTAGTTGATTATAATCTAGAGTTTGTTCTAATTTTGAGGTGCTTAGTGGGGTGAGAAATATAGTAATATCTCATTCTTCACCAGACCTTTAAGCAACAAATACTACTTGAATGGTTTTTGTTTATATTCGCCTTTTTATTTTTTAAATTAATGTTATTTTTATGAAGTTCCAGTCTACAGTTTGCTTTCTGTATTTTAATTATTCATTGAGAATCACTTTGAGATTTGGAAAATTCAGAAACAGTATAGAAGTACATTTAGTAGTAATAACTGAAAAAGAGATGCTTGGGGAATGGTTTAATTGAGGAAAAAGATAAAACAGTTGAAGTATGAGAAAGAAGTAGAATCTTTGTCTAAAACTTAACTGCAATTCATCCGTATCCATTAAACTGACGTTATTACAAAATAACTTTCCCAAACTCCAGATGGTTTGTACAGTAATTCCCATTATTCACAGTTACATTTGGGAGCCATGTTAGCTGAGTTGGCTTCTTGGGTGTTTAGGTAACCGGGTATGTTAATTTAAAATATTTTCAAGACCTAAAAATCTGGAGTTCTTACTCTGAAGCTTTCTTTATTATATAACAAATTTGTGATCCTAGCAAACAGAGATTTTATAAACTCATTTCAAAATGTTTTGAGCACAATATTTCATGAAATGCCCTAATTTTGAGTGCAGGCTGTCAGGAATGCTGTAAATATTCTATAATGCTCAAAACTGCCCCCATTTTTGTTGCAAATTTACAGGCTTAAAATGAAATATTGCATGCTAATAATTTGCACTTTATTTTTAAATTTCTAATCATGTCAGAATTCACTAACTATCATGTGTTGAAGCAAGAACTAGTAAAAGAATAATCAGATTTTTAAAATTTCTAATCATGTCAGAATTCACTGGCTATCATGTGTTGAAGCAAGAACTAGTAAAAGAATAATCAGATAATCAGTTATGTTACCTAGATGTAGTATTTGCCTTGTTACAGAATTTTAGATACTGGAAGGATTTAAACCAAACTTTTGGTTTTAAATTACTGTTTGGAGAATTCTGGTATCTACAACCGTCTTCTATAAATTGGTTGGCCTTAAAATAATGTAGATAATTTTTTCCCTTACTTCTTTCAAAGTTAGCAGCATATATTATTTGCTAAATAAATCCTTGATTCCTCCTTTGGAATACTATCCATACATACTGTTTACATTTAAATAACATAATAAGGTAATATAGGGCAACCTTTCCCGGTATAGCACCTTCCAGAAATATTAAAGTTGCTAAAATTGCTTTAAAGCATACTGTTTGGGAATCTTAGGCCAATGCATCTGGAGAGTGCTTGTTTTGATAGGAGACTTGCCAAAGGGCACCCAGTACAGTATCATCTTTTTCAATCTGCATCCTTCCAGTCACCCTTCTATACCCCATAACGAAATAGTTTGATCAGTGTTTACATAGAGTAATTTTGGGGCAGCAATGAACATGCAATAATAGCTTATTTGAGTGGGAGAGGAAAAACTATTGAATGTATAAAGGGGAAGTAAATTTTAACAGTAAGAAGAACCTGAGGAGAGGGGAGCCATCAAAACGCACTGTAAAATGCTTCACATTCCTTGTGTATATTAGTCATCTGTCGTAATTTTAGAACACAAATATTCATAGTTAAACTTCTTCTGATGCTGGCTATTAACTGCTAAAATGATATTTTACTAGTGATTACTTTTTTAATTAAGCCCATGTATTAGCCATAAAGCTGCTTGAGTGCATTGTAAATAAAATGCTGTAATAATGAAGTGCTTTAATTACATTCCCTAAAGTATGCATAGTACTCTGTAAATTTTTTATTTAAATTTTTAACATGTTCTGTTCCTTTTCCTGAAAGGCAGTTTGAATCTAGCCGTAAAGGCTGAAGCTTTAGCCTTTAAAGTCATTTGAGCAAATTCCATGGCTGTTCTCCCAGTTAGTGAGTTTTCATGGCATTTGCAGCAAGCTAATTGCTTCTGCTAATAAATAATCTAAAATCAATGCTGACAGCAGTTAATTGGCAGAGAGACTTTATTCTGTAAAGCACTTGGCTAACGACCTCCTTTAAATTAATAGCATTAAGTGCTATGAGGAAATAAATCTGAGGAATTGCCTGTCATTTGCTTGTCATGTCTAATAACTTCCAATAATGATAGCTGATAGATTTTTGCACATTCTATTATTGAAGTTGGTGCATGTAATTATTCTCCTCATTATATGTAAACAATTAGCAATATTTGGTGTTTCCTTGCAATAAAGCTGTTGAATACAACTAGAGGTTAGAAATTCTTTTTGAAGCTAGATTTTGTTTCAGCTGAGTGCAGACATGTGTATGTCTGTAATTGCATGTATTCCAGGATTTCTCTGGGTCAAATCTGTGACTGGAACTGTGGGGCTTCTCACTGCTCTCCTCTCCCCTGCATTCATCTTAATGCTCTCTCTCACCTATTCTGGGGGATTCCCCAATTTTTATGGATGAAATTTTGGAGGAGGGAGAAGCAGGACAGTCTATTCCGCTAACAAATGTTATTTCGTTGTACTCTTAATTTATGCACTAAAAGAAATGCAATGAAATGTAAAATCTAAAGAGGCCTATCTTGACTAATAGAACCGAATTTTATTTTTAGCTTGAAGAAGTGATGGAAAAAGAAACATATAAGGCTGCTAAATTAATCCTTGAACGATTTGATCCAGAAGCCAAGAAGGCAAAGGTAGGGTCTGATCTCTCTACTAATTTTCTAGAAAATGCACCATAGAGAAAAACACTTTATAATATTATTATAATTGACAGGATGTTGAGCCGCCATCTGCTGGAGCATCTGCAGTTCCAAGACCTGGCCAAGGTAATAGCTCTACGAAACTGCTGCTTCTCATAAGGAAAATTGTATTTACACAATGTAATGTTTATTCCAAGAGGTTTTGAATAATTTGAAACATTGCTCCGTCATGAATAGGATCTGCTTCCTAAGCAAGAATTAGAGTAGGAGTGGTTCTTTGTGGATGAGTGAAGGGAGCATAGCTAAAAGAAGCAGAAGATTCCTCCCTCTCTCCGATAGGCATGGTGAACCCATGAAGTTGGTGGACACAAATATCCAAGAATCTATGTAGGTTTTTCTGCCTGGCTTGACCCTAGATCCCAGAGGGACACAGACTCCAGGAACAGCAAACCCTTTGGCTGCAAATAAAATGACTTAAAAGCTTTTTTCTATTAGCCATTTTTTCCTCTCACAAGTCCATAGATTTGACAAAATTCAGAAGAGAAATTGTTATACATAAATACAAAGACCCCTCCTGTCTTTTCAGCAGTAAAATAATATTTAAAAAAATATTCATATACATCCGGCAAAGAAATAAGACAAAGCTGAAGTTGTATTTTGAAGCCACAGAGAAAATATTTTTTCATCATGCCTTTTCCTCTAGTCATTTGAACATATACATGGATAATTTTATTAAAGAGCTCTAAATAGGATGCAGAAATTTGAAAATAAATTGCCCTGAAGTAGAATAGTTCAAGGCAGAATTTGAATTGTGTCTCAAATGATACAGAAATCACATAAATTCCTGGACCTTTGGGTGCTAATGCTGTTCTTATCTACACTAGGAACATTTTGTTCGGAGATGGTCCCTGCCATAAATAATGATACTGAATTCAGAGCTACTCATTGCAGCTTTGCTGGAAGGGCAATTCTAGCTCAACTTGTATATTCCCATGGTTGTAATTCTGTATGACTTAATACTTTATCAGTAACAAATGTGCACACTGTATTCAAGTTGGAGTCTGCTGAACTATCATTTTGGTCTGGTTTTGATTCAATTGGCTGACTCCTATCTGATCCTCAGTCACACCAACAAAATGACAAGGTCAGAGCAGAGCAACATGTTGACAGTATTTTAACACCTACTTCGGAACTCATTATCTATGGCAAATTCCTGCAGAGCAAAAAGGCAGTTTTATGTATTAAGGATGATTTAACAAGCCTCCCCTTCCCTTTGAATGAGAGGTATTATGATAACGAACAACTCATTACTAACTAGGTATCTGATCTTTTTTTGCATAGCCTTGAAGTTGCTGTTCAGCCCTCCCCAACAGAAATGTAACCACAGCATCCCACTGTTCCATTATCTACTCAGAAAAATAACCAAATATTTTTCTGAAGTCAAAAATTGGAACAACTTGTTTATTTCTGCACTGATCAGGTCTGATAACCACAGGAGAATTTCACTGTGTTTGGTAGATTTTGAATAGGGGGGATGATAATGTTTGAATAATTATCTAGTGGTCCAAAGATCATTTGATTTATACTTGAATATAAGAAATTTGCATTTAAATGTAGGTTATGTCATCTGTACACTTATTCAAAAATGCCAAGAGATACATCATTGCTTCATTGTTGTTCAGATGAGACCCTCTTGTACAGTGGTAGGATTTAGTGCAAGAATAGATTGATCTAACTTTAGTGCACTCTTCTGCTACTTTTTTTCTCCTGCTTTGGCTAATTTCTCCTGCTTTGGCTAATACAAATATGTTGCCCGTTCTTGAATCACTTGGAATGCTGTTCTCTACATTAAGTATGTGACTGTTCTGTCAGAACTTCGTCATCGGACCCCAGTGCGAGAAAATGTGCATCCACCTGTCCCAGTTACATCAAAACAGGGATCTCCAAAAGCTATGGGTCTAGTGTCGCTACCACCTTCTGGCTTGCCAAGAGACATTTCAGCACCCGGGGGACCTCCGGAGAGAACTCCGTCATCAGCCTCACCGCCAAATATGTTACCGCGACATCCTGGGTCCCGTACTTCCTCAATGCCTGGAATGGGTAAACAGAGCACTTAATGTTGTTTACAGTTTATATTGTTTCCTCTAGTTACCAATAAAACAGGCCATTTTCAGACAGTATGGAAATAGCATTTTGTTGGGAAATAGAAGAGCAGTTATCTGATTAAGCAGGAGTTCCATATTCAATTAGCCATAACTCTTTACAGCTGGCACCTTATGATAGCGAAGCCTATTGCCTGAGCTCATTTAACTGTTATGGCTTCTTTGTTTAAATGGCAATAAAACTTTGCAGGATTCTGTAGTCAACAATATAGCATACCTTTTTATGTTCTTGCTTTAGGCAAGCTCCAGGCTAATATAAATCAGGTACATAAGAAAACACTTTCAGAATACATTCAGTTTCATACAAAGCTCTGGACATATTTTTAATGCATGTTTTGACATTTATTTAAATTTTTCTTCTAAGCAAAAAATACAGTGCTGTAAAGATTAAAGCATAAAATACTCAGGAACTGAAGAGGATTTTCCCCGTTAGCAGAACTTTCTAAAATAACAAGCTGATAACCAGGAGTTAACATCACTTAGCATCTTATTTGAAACATTTGACCTCTTAATTTGTTTTAACTGAACTCGGAATTTCTGTTTTGTAGATGCATCTTTTTTCAGATGTGCATATAAAACTTTGCAATGAGTACTTTTCATTTATTCAACAGCATTTATAGGCTACCTCAAACTGTGTGGAAGTAGGTAGCAAAAAACAATTCAGTGTACAATAAAATTAAAAAATCGGAAACATTACAGTATTTTTGAATTCATCCATGATGATTACCCAAACCATACTAAATACCAAAAACGTAGCACCAGTTTTTCTTGTGTTCAGAAAGCAAGGAAGTTTGCAGTTGCCCATAATTCAGGTATTCCATGGAGTTGGGCTGCTGCTGAGAGAAGTCTTGTCACCCGATTCATAGTTTATATGCTTCCTGCATTTAATGCTAGTTAATTCTCAGGGTTCCTTCGTCCATCTTTTCCTGCTTCTGAGCAAAGTCCAAGTATTGAAGGATGAGGTTATTTTCCAAGATGGACGGCTGGCTCTCAACATACTCTGCACCTTGTATTTTTTTTTTTGCCTGTCTTGCTTTAAATTATGACCTACTTTGAGTCCCCTGTTTAATTTCAAGCTGTGTTTATGTAACATAGCTGCCTCCAGTATACAGTATGCTTGATTTTCCACATGATTATCCTGGAGACAAAGTTATTAACTTTACTATACAGTAGGTGACATTATCTAAGCCTGTCTTCCCCTACATTGCTCCACATTTAGGCATGTTTATGTTGTCAAGCTAAGTGGTAGCTGACTATATCCAAAGAAGCTAAGTTAAATAGGAGTTCTTGGTTCTTTATATAGAATGCCAGAATGTGATACTACTGTGGAATAAATGAACTGAAAGCACTTCATGCAAGAACATTTCTCCTTGAGAAATGAGAAGATCTGAATACCAAGTTCTTGCCATCAAGAACTCCCACTATAGAAGTATTTAGATTGCGTTAATTCTTTGTTTGATTTTACTATAAATAGGAATCATTTTATTGGAGCCAATTAGCAGATGCAAGTCTGCGTATCCACGGGAATGCATTGGTGCAGTAATGGGAAATGGAAGGAATTGAGTCTGTGCAGAACTCTTGCAGGATGAGTGAATGATTATGAGTGAAGCCATGTATGAGGAAGCTTTATATTTGCTTTACTTTGCACTGTTTTGGGCTGTTGCTGATTTGGAATGGGGACTTTTAGTTCTTTTAAAAATAATTTTTGTATTTGGTGGTGCTTCAGCTCTCACAACCCCAATAATCTGACAGGTCACTTACAGGTTGGCACATACTTCACAGCAATATAAAATTATTTTAATTTTTCTAATGGAACTGTATTAATAAAAGCTGAACGATACATTTAGAGAAAGTGATTATTAATAATACAATAATAATTTAATATAACAATATAAATAGGTAATGCCATAACATTATCAATCCTAAATGTAGACTGTTAATTCTTTGAAGACAGCCACAGCTATAAATATGCAATTGCTGTCACATGACAATGGTGGCTGTAAATACAAGCAAAATATAGCGAAGTATGATTTTATTTTGGAGTTCCAATCAGCAAGGCAGATTCTGTTGATGAACAGGTCATACCTGTTGCAGAACCCTGTTTTTCAGTGAATAGTTTGTGTCCTGGTCTCTTCACCTCTTTTTGGCCTTCGGGCACATTGAAAGTTTGAAAGTGTGTTGCGATTGCCCTGAAAGCCCATTTGCAAAATAACCATTGTAGTGACAGGACTCATCACAAACTAAAAATTCAAGTGCGTTGTGAAATTGGGAGGTTGCCAAGAGGAAGATTCATTGGCACACTGATGCTTATTGGCAGTGCTAAAGCTTCTGGATGTTAATAAAATTGTATGTTTTAAAAAGATTATTTTGAACTTTCTTTCCCAAGCCACACAGTGTCTTCCAGCACATTGGCAGTCTTGCTTCTTATTTCCCAGTGATTTCCCCCCCCCCCCAGCATTCAGTACTAATTTTGCTGTATGTGTGTGTGTGTAAGTAATACAATTGCTGCCCTACTATAAAATCATTTTATGATTTGAAATTAAAAAACCAAGCTCTGCCATAAGCAAGTGATAGAACAGTGATGGCGAACCTTTTTGCCATCGCGTGCCAAAAGGGGGGGAACGCGCGGGTGTGTGTGTCACATGCGTGTGTGCCCACACCCATAATTCCATGGGGGCCCCGCGCATGCGCGTGTGCCCCCTGCTTCCGGCATGCAATGGCACGCCCATTTTTCGCTCTCCCCAGACTTCAGAGCCTTTCAAGGAGCCTGGGGAGGTCGAAAACAGCCTTCCCCCCGGAGGTCCTCCGGAGGCAGGAAACAGCCCGTTTGCCAACTTCCGGTTGTTGGCAAACGGGTCATTTCCGGCCTCCCCAGGCTCCTAGAAAGGCTCTGGAGCTTGGGGAGAGCAAAAAATGGGCCTTCCCCACCCCCTCCAGAGGCTGGAAACAGCCTGTTTTCCAACTCCCAGTGGGCCCAGAAGGCCCGAAAACCAGCTGGCTGGCGCGCGCATGCGTGCCAGACCTGAGCTCATGTGCCCACCGATATGGCTCTGCATGCCACGTGTGCCACGTGTGCCATAGGTCCACCATCACTGTGATAGAAGATTTCCCTATTTCTCTGCTTTGACGTACTGATCCTATGATGGATCTAATGTTTGTCTGTGACAGACAGAAGCTAACCTATGCTTCACTTTGGAGGCATCCAGCAACTGGTTCTTTCCAGGATTCCATACACGTTGGAAATTCTAATGGGTGTAGCTTATCTTCCATGGATTTGGGGAGGGGGTATATGCCAAAGCTACATTTGAGGCAGGCAAGAAAAAAACTTAAATGGACGGGAATTGTTGATAATGTTTAGTAGGGTGGGACTATGTCTACTATGTCTTACTAAATTTCTGAATACCTTGTATGGGTAGCTTCAGGTGCCTATGGCAGACAGACTTAAAACAATGGGAAGAAAAATTAATGCACTCTTCCATTTTTTTTTAAATGACCCATATCCATTAATGGTAATCATTGTTAATGATAATTGTTAAATGTGATCAATTTTAAGTATATCCTTTGGCAATTAGGAAATGAACACCCTCAGTTAATTCAGTTTTGTAGCATATACGATGACAGCCCTGGTGATGGTATTGGTACAGGAATTTCATTGATCATTAGCACTGTATGTAATATTTAACTTATAATGCACCCTAAGCAGCATAAAAATAATCAAGTTTCTTGAGCTACAATTTCCTATCCTATGAGAAATAGCAGTCGAAGTCCATATGACTGCATTTAATTAGCTTTAAACTAGAAAAGATCATTCATTTTTTCATTACATTATACTTTGTGGAAGAGAATCAATTTAACATGTATTATTACAGAGCTTCCATATGTCTAAAAATTAATAACCAGCAGGTAGTTGAGAGTTTGCCAAGCTTTGCAGAAATAGCCAGCCTGCCCACAATTATTGCTTTTGATGTTCATATTAATTACCGTTGTCCATATCAGCATGAAGAATAAGAAGTGTGCTTAGATGGTTTGTTACTGTGCCAAGTAACCGCAGAGATTCTTGGGGCATATGAGCTCTTGTTTTAGGCTTCCTAATTATAGTTAGGCTTTAGTTTGCAATAGGCAGTTCCAGTTGAGATTGCATTCAAAATGTGCATAACAACAACAACAACAACAACAACAACAACAACAACAACAACAACAATCTTGAGTGTAATTTGTTTTTGTTTGTTTTGTTTTGTTTTGTTTTTGTTCTCTGCTCCTAAAACTATTTATTTGGAAAAACATTCCCTTTTGTTGGCAATTGGACATCATTGGACTCTTATTAATCTGTGTAAAATAAAATAGAGTCTTTGTCTAATAATTATAATAAAAATTAACATTTGCAGTTTATATCCCTAAATTTGTTTTTTTCTATTTGTGATAGTAAAGTCTGGCAGAGTTTGGGCCTTAAGAATTATTGTCTTCAGGGAGCAAATACTTCAAGCTACTTCCTAGTCTAAGGTTCTCCAAATATGTTATATTACAACTTCCACAATTCTCAAGTAATTTCAAAATATATTGTAGTCTAATAGTGTCCAAGAATTGACACTGTTGTTAGGCCAATTTGCAAAGGAATGTGCCTTCATAGATTTGAATGGAAAACATCATGAGGAACCTACTGGAAGAAAGTTACCATTATTGCTTTGCTTGTCTGATAAGAAATAACCATGTAATTTAAACATAAATTCTTAAACATTTATTTCCATGATATTTGATCCAAAATCTGTTTCTTCTCAAGAAGTTTATGCACAACAAATGTCCATGTATTTTTCATTCAGTATCCATTAAGAAACATTCATATACAGTTACCCTAAATAGTTTGATTTTTCTGAATAAATATATTATTTGGTTGGCTGGTCAGTCTCTGGTTGATCCATCTGTCCATCCATCTATCCAGTTTATATTGTAGCCACCCACTTGTCAAATGACTGTGGTCAATTAAGGTTAAAAACATCAGCTGCTAAGGAAAATTGTAAAAATAATAGGACATAAAAAACTAAAAGATACTGCATTGGGAACCAATCAGCTTACTCATAATTGCCACAGGCTTGTGCACCATCCTGGCTCAGTCTTTAGTTTGAAAACTATTAGCCTTCCATTTAAAAATGTGTATGTTGTCTGTGTTAGGCTAGAGCTGGTAGTCCTTTGGGACAAGTAGTAAGGCAGCTTGTACCCAAAACAACAGTCCTTTAGAAAACAGCACCTCCTCCTACAAGACATGGATAATAGCCATCCTTCACCTCTAAATAAGATGCTTGACAACACTCTTGATGACATTACAATTTGATTATCAAAGCACAGCATGTTTTGCCAATCCTCAACAGCTGAGCCATTCTGTGGAGCATAATGGTAACAATTGGAAATTAAGCCTCTTCCCTTCTGAATTAACATATTACACATTTTCGATGCTTAATTGTCGCTTGAATTCTTTTTTTTGAAAGTGCTAGAATAGGCAGATCTTGATCTGATCTAATGTACTTAAGTACATCGTTGCTTTAAAAAAAAAGAGGTCACCTATACTTTAAATATTAAGGTATTCATTAATGAAACATTAATCAGTGAACTAGGCTTTCTGATTTAAAAAATCCCCAGGATTAAAATCATCACTGCATTGGAGTGTGACACTGAAATGGAAGTTGAAAGCAGGGATTTATGAGTATGCTAAAGTTGTTTGTTAATATTAAAAATTATTATGTTTTATTTGACCCAATAAACCAAGTTTTCTTCAGGTGACTAGAAGATGAGCTGCATATTAAAATCACTAAAACAGTAGAACACAATAATAAATTCTCTAGAGAGGGAAATAAGAATATATGAAAGCTACTAGTCTAATATGGGTAGTTACTTATAAAATATGTAGGAGAAGAAAAATACTTTAGTTTGTCATTAAGATTTGCCTTGGAATAGGAGGGAATGGAGTCTTCAAACATAGCATCCTTCTGGATAAGAGAGTGCTCTTATTCGCAGCCTTATGGAGATCTTGTCAATGACTGCTGGACTACCTCCTGTGATAATATTGGGGAGCAATTGTTACCTGGCAGTGATTCTAATGTAGTACTGTTTAGACAGGAATGGATGCCAAAGTAAAAGCATTCACCCGAGACATGGTCAAAGGAGGCTGCAGTTCTCATGTGTAATCCAGTGCCTGGAGTGAGGTGTTTTTTTCTACTCTGAATTCTGTTTTGCTCACAGAACAAAAGCTGACTCCTTTCTATGTAGCTTCTTCCTGTTCAGGGGCTGTTTCCCATAATAAACGATAGGGAAATGACCATGGGTCCATCTAGCCCAGTGATGGCGAACCTATGGCATGCGTGCCACAGGTGGCACACGGAGCCATATCTGAGGGCACACGAGGTGTTGCCCTATGTCAGCTCCAGCGTGCCAGCTGATTTTCGGCCTTTTCCGCCGTTTTCACCATCCCCAGGCTTCAGGAGGCTTTTCTGAACCCTGGGGAGAGTGAAAAACAGCCCAATGGGCCTACCGTAAGTCCGGAGGCTTCAGTAAGGCCTGTGCACCTCCGCGGGGGCCCCCAGAGTGCGGGGGGTTATGCGCATGCACGGGCAGCACAGGGGTTGTGTGCATGCACGAGGAGGGCATTGCATTATGGGTATGGCCACGTGCATGCATGCTATCGCACGCGTGCGCATCCTTTTGGTACCCGAGCCAAAAAAGGTTCGCCATCACTGATCTAGCCCAATATTGTTGGCATGGATTGTCAGCTGCTCTTTAAGATCTTAAATTGGAACATTGTCAGTTATTCTTGGAAAGGCCAGTATAGTGGGATACAATGTAATTTATAGAATATGTTTTGAGCCATTTTCCTATAGTGTGTCTCATATAGGCTGAAACATTTTTATTTCTACTGAAGTTATATTAGATTGAAAGCTACTTTTGTCTTCCAGGCCTTCATCCTCCAGGACCCCCGTTGGCAAGACCTATTCTTCCTCGAGAAAGGGGAGCATTAGATAGAATTGTTGAATATTTAGTTGGGGATGGTCCACAGAACAGGTAAAATATTGCTCATTATAATAAATGAATTTTATAGCCATGGCATGAAATGGTAGCAATTTCTTGCCTTACTTTGTAGATACCATCAGAAATCTATGCCTGCCGACTCCATCTGAGATGTCCCTGAGACATCTTCAATTCTTCAGTCTTCAATTCTTCAGTTACTTGAATTCCCTCACCGCCATGCCCATTATTGACAATTCTGGGGATTGAGACCCAGATTTGCAGAGAGCTTCTAGATTGGTGCTGGGATGGATTGCACTCTGCCAAATAACACATATTCTTGCTGTGGTTTTTCTCCTTGGTTTTCTTGTCTCCTGCATAAATTAGGGAAAGTAAAGAAAGCCATGTGGAATCAGGCTCCTTACAGTGTCAACCTAGATACTGTACAGATGGCTCTCGCTTAACAAACAGTGGTTTAGCAATTGTTTGAACTTATGATGGTGCTGAATGAGTGGCAGTTACAGTTGGTCCTGGTACTTAGGTCACTTCCATTGTCTCCACGACCATGTATTTGTAATCCAGGCACCTGGCTTGTAATTAAAATGTCACAGCATTTCATGGTCCTATGATCATCATTTGCAACCTTTCTGGCTGGTTTCTGACAAGCAGAGTCAATGGTGAAACTGGCAGAAGGTCTCACATGGCAACCACATGACATTCTTGCTTAATGACTCAGTGATTTGCATAATGATGGCAACTGGAATTTCCACCGCAAAGCAGTGTGGTTATATAACGTGCCTTATGACTGCACTGCTTAGCGATGGAAATTCCAGTTCCAGTTATCATAGTTAAGTGACAACTACCTGTATACCTAGTCAGAAGTCAATGGTACTGAGTTCAATTAACCTTAATTTGATTGCAACCATTGTGTATCTTTCTAATAATATATGTAAATAGTTTCACAGCAGTTTTTTTATCTGAAGAATAGCACAAATTGTAATAATATGTAACTGATGAGGCCAGATATGTCAACTATTGCTTAATATAAGCCTTTACAAAAATTAGCATGGCGGCATGAGTTCAAAATAATGATATTTAAGAAACCAAATTGCAGATCCTAGACTAAAAATATTTAGATGCTGCCCGGAATTTGCAATTATTGTATATTTATAAAAAAAACAATCTATTCAGCACTCTGTTTTGTCATCTGCACACATGAATTAAAGACAGGTAATGATGAGGGAATGGGCACTTGAGCTTCTTTCAGATATTATACTAAATATGCGGACATTGTGGAGTGGAGTCCAGTGATCAGGTGCAAGTTAGAGGAAACATGGGGATAAGCATATTTCTGAATTTTAATGTTGTCTGATGTGAGACTACTTGAATTGTTAAACTGATAATTTTGGCTCTGATCCTTTCTTTAGATACGCCCTGATATGCCAGCAGTGTTTCTCACATAATGGGATGGCTTTGAAGGAAGAGTTTGAATATATTGGTGAGAACAAATCTATTTAGTCCGCTATTTTAGTTCTAACCAAGGTGCACTTAGGCTTAAATTTATATATCATGTTGGTTTTTCCTTTAGATTAAAAACTTCATTCTGTGATCTAAAAGTTCTTGAATATTTTTTTTTAAAAAGCTTAAACAAAACTAATTATTTACCATGCACATAAATATTTACCACACTGTTTGGGGGAGTAGGAGTCAAATCTACCTGGAAGGCACCTGATTGGAGGAGGCAATTTTCTGGGACCTGCAGGTATACAAGCTGGCTGTAGAAATGTACCGTAGTTTTTTGTTCGTACTCTTAAGACTATTTTGGTATAAATAATTCCCTGAAATGTTTTAAAGTTTTAGGCCCTTATTTTGCCAGAATTTAAACAAACAACAGAAAACACTAGAAATGAAGCAGGGGCAGGCTCCAGGGTTATACTTTAATTTTATGTTAGTAATTTAAGGTAAGCACAGCCTTCGGTGACCAGAGGTGTTAGTTTTGCATCTTATCAGCAAACATAAATCAGCATGCAAGTAATGCAGATACAGGGTCTTTTGTCTTTCATGTGGATGTACCCTCCCATGTGCTCTTAGCTTTGTGAATATATTCAAGACAATAATCAATGCATTTATGATGTTCCTGCGCTATCAAGGTACCAGAATATTTTGTTGAAATACACCCTCATTCTCTGTGCATGTATAGCCAAAATATTGACTTTTCCAACATTTCTTTTTCAGCTATATTGATGTAGGCTTATTAGTTTGTATCAGTTATACTCTGCATATAAATGACATATTAAATTTTATAGGCTGACATTTTTCTGCTTGCTGTAACTCTTTGGTTTGGGATAAGCTGTATTTTTCCAGGAATATATAATATAGTATTTTCCCAACTTTATCTAGAACTCCTCTTTAATTCATGAAATATTAACAGCAATGCTTGGAAACTAATATTTAACATTTTATAAATATTCAGAATCCGTATGCATAGTAAATGATTTGTGAATCAACTTATTGTTGAGTCCATGTCAAATTCAGTTTTTTCTCACTTTTTTTAAAAAATGAGGTTTATTGGGATTGATAGAATTTATCAAATACTACTACTTCTACAATTGAATTGATAATTTGTCCTAAAAGCATGTTGATAATCTGTAATCTGTATTCTAAAAAAATAATGTATTTTTTTTTAACTTTTAAAAGTTATTAATTTTTAAAAAGATTACAAATAATATTGTATTTCCTGAAAGGCACTGATGATAATAGCATTATATATAAACTATATACAGCTATATATAACTATCAAAAGGTGCTCTACTCTAAAAAACTATACAAAATAACGTGTTTCCCTGAAAATAAGACCCTGTCATATTTTTTTGAACCCTGAAATAAGCGCTTGGCCTTATTGCCATGCACTTAAAAGCCCGATTGGGCTTATTATCTGGGGATGTCTTATTGTGGGGGAAACAAGGTAGAAGTTAGTAAATAACCCTGGTGTTATTGTGTAACATGATATGCCATCATCATTATTATAAAATATATATAATCAACCAAGAGATCCTGGGTATTGAATCTTCCATAAAATAAGCCAGTATCTTATTAAAATAAAAATAACCAGTATCTTATTAATCTCTTTAAAATATCTAATTGAAACAAGATAGATATTGTTCACATAAAGATGTTAGTTTTTATATTATTTTTATATTAATTATGTATAATACACACACAACACATACACATTCTCATCTACCTTTTGATAACCTTTTTTATCTGGGCAATACATTTTGAAATGTTCTTATCCACTAAAATGGATATTTTCATGTCATGTAAATATTACTTATATTCTATTTTGGTTTTTTTCAAATATGTAATTTTTGAGTATAATTTTTAGCTTGGAAATATTTTTAGATATTTTGATATCTATTTTTAGATGGATACTTGCAGATTCCATTTATGTTCTGGATTTTTGCAGAACAGATTACTTGAAGAGAAATCTGTTACAGATGATTCCTACATGCCTAGTATAAATACCCCCACAAACCTCCAGATTTGGATCTAAACTCCCTATAAAACTGCAGAATGTGCATACATTACCTGTTGTCTTCAAGATCTGAATTTGCTCTTCTTTAGTCAAGAAGACAAAACAGATTAGTTTCTTCTTAAGAAGACAACATTTCAAACCATTAAAAATCTCAGATCCTTTGTTGACTGAGCTTTTATGTGAGCAATATAAATATAGCAGTAGACCTCAGTTGATGAAGAATGTTGACTTAATAATTAAGTCATCTTAAAATAACTTCATATAATGATCTTTTAGCCTCATGTCTTTATTGTCTGATACTGTCTCGATAGATCACATAATTCCCTTTTTACCACACCAAAACCAAAGTTAAAATATAAAGATTGATCAGTGCACATGTCCTACAAAGTAGCTTTTACTGTTTAAGTCTTAAAATTTTCAAGCTGTGGGGAGAACCCCTATTAGGTAGATTGCCATCTTTTTTTCCCCTTGAAGCTGGAAATCCAGGCAATCGGTATACATTTGGGAGATAAGCGAGAAGCAGAATAGGATTTTCTGAATGAAGTAGCAGCTATTTCTTGGGACAAAAAGCACCAGGCCTCTAACTAAGCCATTTGTCCTCTTCATCACTACGCCTCTGTCATCAAGATGGCTCCCTCTGCTTATTATCATTCCCATTTTACTCTTCCCCTCTATTCGCAGAGCTTTAAAGAGAAGAGATGCATAACTTTTAAATTTAAAGATACATCAGTTAAATTCTAACTGCTTACCCATTTCTTCCCTCTGTTGGGACTGTAGCCAACGACTAGTAGAGAATACAGAAAAAAGAATCTTTACGAAGTCAGTATTTCAGTAGATAGATGGCTTATTAAAGTGGTGGTCTCCAGGCATATGGCTGTGCTCATTTTCTATACAAATGACTTAGTAGAGGCAAACTGTTTAAAACAGTAGATAAATGTGGCCCCAACTTCAGAATGGAGATAAAAAGCTGTTTTAAGATTCCTTTGTCCTTCTGTTCGTTCATGGAATCCATACCCTTCAGTTAGGCAAAACTGGAAATTATCGGGCAACAATTATTGAACCAAGATAACTCAGATGGGCCAACTTACAGAACGCTGGAACCCCACGACTCCTATGGAAAAGAAACTTGGGAAAGTTGTGGCCACTTCAGTGCCACCTCAGCTTCTGGCTACACTTCCTAGAAAGTATAGGTTGCATGGTACAAGGTAAGATGGGAGGACTGTATGCCTGCCCACCTTTCCTACCTCCCTCTGGTCCCTGCACGCAGTTGGATGGTGGCAAGATCTGACAGGCAAATTGGCTATTTTGGAACTGAGGAGGAAATTTGAAATCTCTTAATAACGGTGGATGATGAGAGAAGGATGAGGAAGTGACTTGAATGCCTGATGGTGAAGTAGGGCTAGCTGGAGAGTGCCGGCAGTTGACAGCTGAGCCCTCTTCCTCCATGGAGAGCAGGGATGTTAGGGACATGTTGAGATGGGGACTGGATGGGGAGTGGGGGGTACAGTTTTCCTCATGGTCCCTGTCTCCCTTTGTTTCCCTTCTCCCGGTAGGGTGGCAGGCAGTTCTTAAGTTGAGCCGAGGAGGAGGAAGAGTGATTTCTGATGTTCCCTGCCAGCTTCCCACAAGCAAAGTCAATGAGAAAGCCAGCAGGAAGTCAAAAGTTTCTCCTGCTCCTACTGGTACATCCAGTTGGCTGGTGGCAAAGCCTGATAGGGTGAGCGATGATTGGCTGCTTTGAAATTGAAACTGAAATTTGTAATCTTTAAAGGGTGGTACGTGGAAAGGGAGTGACCCATATGCCTGCTTGCAAGTAGGGCTGTTTGGAGATTTATTGGCAGTTACCAGATGAGCTCTTTTCCTGGTGAATGAGGAAGTTGGCAGAAAGTTGGAAGTTGATCCCTTTCCATTCCCATTGCTTTTTTGCTCATCTGTGATCACTTTGTTTCTCTGCTTAGGTAAGGAAATATCTTTGAAAGGAGACCCAATAGATTAAGTATTGTCTAGTGCAGGGGTGTCAAACTCGATTTCGTTGAGGGCCACATCAGGGTTGTGTTTGACCTCAGTGGGGCGGCGCCAAGGTGGGCGTGGCCAGCTCGACGTAACTCGTTAAGGCCCTGTTTTTTACCCCAAATGTCTCCTACAGCCCTCTGCCAGCAAAAACGGAGTTCGGGGGCCTTGCTCCGTTTTTGCTGGCAGAGGGCTGCAGGAGGCTGTCGCAGCCAAAAATGGACCTCGCGGGGGCCGCGCGGGAGCCCCCCCCAAGCTCCATTTTCAGCGGGCCGGTCCTTTGCTGTTTCCAGGGCAGCCCTGCAGGCCAGATCTAAATACCCCACGGGCTGGATCCGGCCCACAGGCATTGAGTTATATACCTCTGGTCTAGTGTCTTATAATCCTTCCCAAATGAGTGGAAACCACTTTTCGGAATTCCAGAATTATTGTGGATGAACTATTCAGAAACTAAAGCCTAGTGCAACTGGAGAGTGCTTGGTTGAGAAGTGGAATATAATGTGGGGGGAAAAATCCACACACAAAGAGATTATCAGAAATAAAAGATTTTTAAAGACTATGCAGCAGCCAATCTCATGGCTGGAAGCAGCCGTTCCAGCTACAAAGAGATTTTGTTTACTTTTCATATTATGGTTTGAGGAGTTCAATGCTGAAAATAGACATGAAACAAGTGATAATAGGAAATCATTGATTTCTAAGATTAGGAAAAATGTTTTTTATACTAAAAGTCCTTTATTTTATTTATTTATTTATTTGCTTGCTTGCTTGTTCAATTTCTGTACTGCTCATAACTATTTCTAGAAGTTTATTTAAAAAAAGCATATAGAACTATGAAAACATTCGCCCTCAGCAAAACCCACTGCTCAGTAACTTCTTTTTCTGAATGTCCTACATTCAAAGCTATGCAAGAATGTTCTGTTTTAGCTGTCCCCAAAAACATGTTTGTGAGGGTGCCACTAGGATTGCTGGATGTCAGCTGTTGCAGGCAGTGGCATGCAAAATTAGAGGCATCCTTCCACAAACTGTATGTTACAACAAATCCTGATAAGCTGACTGTGGTATGATGTTAAACACAACAACTTTCTGTAAATTTGAATACATAATAGTACTATTGTTTTGCAATTGTTTACATATTTAAAATAAGAAAATAGTAAATATATTAATTGTAAAAGTTTCAATATCCTTGCAATGGATTCAGTTTTAATTAATGAATTGTACTGCACAATTAAAAGGTAATTGACTTGTTAGGCATACAGTTGGCTAGGTGAACAACTTTCATAGATGAACAAATGCTTGACCCTTCTAATCTCTCCAATTTGGATTGTTAATTTTGTGCAATGATTATTTCTTTTGAGCAGCTGTCTGAAGTTTTGAAAATGAAGAAAATTTGTTCTTAATAAGCTTGAGGACATGGCTATTTAAACAAATCTAGCTAGAAATGTCAGTTGTGAGAAACACTGCTAAGAAAATAAAAGTTACATGGAACTGCTGAAGTCAAGGCAAGTTCTGGAAGACCAAAAACATAGATTCACTTATAATTGCCTGAAAATGGATCAGAACATAATCTGCAGATCACTGCAGATGTCCTGTTGAAAAATGTAGCTAATGCTTAAATCATTGTCCATAGGTCCATTGCTCATGCAAAAGTGATCAGCATGGCAGAGATGTCAGGAAACCTTTTCTCTGACCACATCACAGAAATAATTGTCTGAACTATGGAGGAGGAATCCTTGAGAGGTCTGAAATATTTGGGAACAAAGGTCTTCAGGCTGATGAAACAGAAATTGATGCGTTTTCTGAACCACACAAGATACATTTGAAAACAAAAAATGAAGCATTTGAAGAAAATGCTCAGTGTGGCTCTATTATGCTTTGGGGTGTGTATGTTGCACAGAACACTTATGCAGATGGAAGGAAGTATAAATTGAACTAAATATCAACAGATCATAGAAGCTAATATAATATCTCACAATTAGTGAATAAATTCAAAATGAAAAAGTTTCAGCAAGATAGTAATCTATGATGTACTTCCAACTCAACCATGAAATGCTTACCAAAATTAAAGATACTGAACTCACCTTCACAGTACCAGAGGTTTGAATCTATACGAATATCTCAAAGCAAGAAGACCTAAGAATATTTCTGAGCTAGAAAACTTCTGCAAGGTAGAATGGGAGAAAATTCCAAAAGCAAGAATAAGCATTTAGAAGAAATGCTTCTTACAAGAAACATTTGAAACCTGTGATAACTGTCAATAAGGTATTACAAAGTATTGATTGGAGAGGTGTCCAAAGTGCTACTCCTACCATGTCTGCCACATTCATTCTTTTCTTCTGTTGAATTTTTAAATAATAGTGCATAAGTTGTAAATATGTTTCAAACTTACATAAAAATGTGTGCAGTGTAGACGTTTATTTTCTCTTAGGGGTTCATGAAAACATACCATTTGACCAGGACTGTCTAAATGTTTGGGTGCAACTGTAATGTTGGAGCATGCCCAGAAAAGCACTGAGCTCTGTCCTCCCCTTACTTCTACTAATCTCACTTGGGCGAAGCATTTTCAGCATCCCTATTCAGGTTGAATAAGGCATGACAAGTTGATTTACCTGAAATGGGAGGAGCTGCAGGTACCCTGTTCTGAAACTAAAAAGGCTTTATATTCTAAAGCTGGCACTCTGAATTGTACTTGGAAGCTGAACGATAACTAATGCAGTGCCTGCAAAATCATTCCTATGTGGTATTGGCGATGCACATTGTCAGTAGACATTGCCAGTAGGTGCTGCATTCTGCACTTTCTGGGTAGTCTTCAAAAATAGCAAAGTGCATTGCAGTCATCAGTTGGAAAGGTAAATGAGGCCATGGGTGACTGATGTGGGGCATGATGCTCCAGGAAGGGTTTTAACTAGTGTACTAACCAAAATTGGTATTCTCAAGAATAACATCAAAGAATAAAAATAAATTATAACAAGTGTAAACAAGAGCTCTGATGTTTGGTGAGCTCATTGAAAATGCCTATATAATCTTTTGTGCAGCCTTTCGGTGCGCCTACTGTTTTTTCCTGAATCCTGCAAGAAAAACCAGACCACACGCTCCACGGCTTCCGGATTTCAACATTGAAAATAAGCCAGCTGCTGCAATGGAGAGCAGGACTGAAGCTCTGCAGCTGGAGGAGGAAAACTTACCACAGCCTGAAACGGAAGAAGGTATGTAGATAGGAAGCACCAGTTATTCAATGAAAATAGAATCAGCATAGTTTGGTCAAATGATTTGAGGGATTTGCATTTTTCTTGCGAAGGTAACAATGAAAGATTGCCAATGCAGTATGTATGATACCACACACACACACACACACACACACACACACACACACACACACGTGTGTGTGTGTGTGTAACATTTTTTGCTGATAAATGAAAATAAAGGGAGACTATTATAGATCTATTTCGAGCTATTTTGCTCTCGTCAGATAGCCATACCCTTAGTGGGATTTGAACCTGGGCAGTCTGCTTGTAAGGCAGCAGTTTTAATCTCTAGGCCACACACACACACACACACATATATATATATATATATATATAGCCAGGGGTGGGTTCCTCCCGGTTTGGAACGGATCGCCCGAACCGGTAGCGACCTGCTGGTGACGTCACTGTCGGTGCCATTCCGTGCGCGCCACCATCTTTTATTTTTTATTTTTTCCCCTTCCGCGGCTTGAAAAAGCCCGCCTGCCGCCCCGCAGGTGAATACTGACCTTTATTTCTTTGCCCAAAACACAGCTGATGAGTTCCTCAGCTGTGTTTCGGGCTCTTTTCTGCTTCTGAGCATGCGCGCAAGCCAAATCGCGCAAGGGGACGCACATGCGTGCAATGTCGCGATGCAAACCAGTGGCAAAGGTAAGTGGAACCCACCCCTGTATATAGCTAAAGACAACAAGACAACAAGAGCCGAGGTGGCGCAGCGGTTAGAGGCAGTACTGCAGGCCACTGCTGACTGATCCGCAGGTCAGCGGTTCAAATCTCACCGGTTCAAGGTTGACTCAGCCTTCCATCCTTCCGAGGTAGGTAAAATGAGGACCCAGATTGTTGGGGGCAATGTAAATATACATTGCTTACTGGTGTAAACCGCTTAGAGAGTGCTTGCACTGTGAGGCGGTATATAAATCTCACAAATAAAATAAAATAAATAAATTGCAGAGAAATCTTATATATTGATTTCTTTAAGAATGTTATCTTGGATCATATATGTATGGTAATACATGTAGTCTTCTTTATTCCTTACAATTTAGAATTCTTGGTGGAGGGGGGGTGATATTGGGAGGCAAAGTGCAGCTACAGGAACATCCCAAGCCTTTTCAATTTTTTCAGAAATAGTTTCTGTTTGCTATCTGATATTTTACCCTTAAATTTGTTTTTTTTTTAAAAATAAATCTTGGGTTCGTCTGTTAATTAGTTATCAATATTAAGCATTATATTCACTTATTAAGGGATTTGGGTCATCATGTGGTTACATCTCATAGTTTTGGGCACATCATCAGGTTGAGGTGAATTGAAGGTCCAGCTTTTATTTTAAATGAAAAAGTTGAAATGTTAATTTTGATGTTTCCCTGAAGGATAGAAAATCTATTAAAACAGACTTGCTTAAAAATGGGGAATTCAAAGAGAGCTGGTCAAATTTTATTTACCAAAGTTCCTTTAAGTTTTATAAATTTGAAATGCGGTAGGCATGTTGTATTCAGCTAACAGGAAAAAGAAGCATTGTAGAAATATAATTTGGGCTGTAAACTGTTGGTTTCTTCTTTGAAGAGCACACCCTGTGATGAAGGGATGTAATATGTAGAACACTTTCGTGATGCTTTAGGCAGAAGACTCTCTTCAGAATATACTGGAAAACATAACTGGTGATGATTGGTAGAAATAATGATGATGGCCAGAAATACTTTTGTAACCTTTTATGATGCTGGTTGATATTTTTCCATATGGCACAAACAAGCAATTTTTCAAATCTGTAAGATAACTTACAAGGACGTAGGAAGAGCCCTTTTAGATGAAATTGAAGGAGCATCTGACAGATGAACATGGCATAAAGGAAACACTCCTTTCTTGCTGTTTTTCCCACCATACATATTTTGTGGACAGTGTATTGACTGGGTCAAATCTTTTTTAAACAAAGCTAACAATAGTAATACAAATAAGTATGTGTAATCCTAATCTTCCAACTTCAACAATACTATTCTCTTTATAATTCTTTATCATTTTTCCCATTAATTCATTTAAACATAGATAACATTTCTTTGCGCCATGTTTTTGTTATCCCCTACTAAATAACTAATATTTAATATTTTTAAAATTACTCATTATTCCACCATAACTTCAATATTCCAAATGTGTAGGATTACTAATAAAGTGAAATATTAACAATATTTAATCAATCCCGGTTGTGTATCCACAATTTCTAATCCGTAATATTTTAAATTCACAATATACCATATTTTTCGGACTATAAGACGCACCAGAGTATAAGACGCACCAAGATTTTGAAGAGGTAAACAGGAAAAAAAGGTTTTTGCCCTCCCCGGCCTCCAGGAGCACTCTGCAGGCCTCCCAAAGCATCTGGGGCCCCGTTTTTGCAAAAAACAGGCCTGTTTTTGGCGAAAATGGGATGCACGGGGCGGGATTTCGGGAGGCCAAAAATGGCTGTATTCAGTGTATAAGACGCACCAACATTTCCACCCTCTTTTAGGGAGGGAAGTGCGTCTTATACTCCGAAAAATACG
The DNA here is from genome assembly GCA_023053685.1 of Diadophis punctatus similis. NCBI lineage: Eukaryota > Metazoa > Chordata > Lepidosauria > Squamata > Dipsadidae > Diadophis > Diadophis punctatus. Next base: position 3,702,010 of record JALIGW010000051.1, on the reverse strand, counting down.
GTACTTTAACACATTATTAATGTTGATAATACAATTAGATTACCTAATCCTAAATTTCCATCTACTAAGCTTAATTTATTTTTAGTTATAATAAGTTGTATTAAAATTCCTTAGTAATTTACAGCCATATAGTTATATTCTAGTTATATATATTCCAGTTATATATCTTCCCAATTGTCCAAATTTTAAAGTCTTATTTAACTTTCCTTCTTTTCTCTTTTCTTCTATCACCTTTCTTCTTCTGTCTCGTAGAATGTTCTATTAAATAACATTAATAGTCCAAATCCAAATTAATCCACTAGATTCCTCCAATCTTTCAGATCCATAATCCAATAGCCAATTTTAATAAAACTTAGTTGTTTGCAAGTTAGTTCCTTTTAGAAATCTTCAGAAGGGAAAAAAAACCCTCATTAAGTATTCTCAAATTATCCAAGTCTTCTAACATAAAGTCAAGGTCAGGCCGTCTTACACATGTTGTTACTTCTATTCTGTGTATTAGACTTTGTGTGTATTGGGTTCACTTTCACTGAGTATACTGTGGCTATAGTGCTGTAGTACTTCTCTACTTCCAGTAGATGGCTCTCTTGTTCCCAAATCCAATGTTAAACAATCTGTCAAAAACAGCTAATTATTCAATAAATCCAGGGGGTTTAGAAATACAAATAAGCAAGACAGTTTCTCCCGAAAATCACCTTTCCAATTGTTTAAGCTTTTTTCAGTCTTTCTGTGTTTTAAAGCTTCCCTTGGGCTTCTTTCGCCTCTTGATTTTCAGTCCCCCCCCTGTTTTTAATCACCACTTTCTTAGGCTTGGAAGTTCTCTTTTAAAATTCTTGTACTTAAATCAGGTCTTTAGAGTAAAAGTTGGTAATTGTCTCACCCAGTTTCAATGCTCTGTCCACGATCTGCTCCAGCACAAATCTTACAGTCCCGGTTGTCTCAGCTTTGTGACTGCCAAAAATGGCCATCGTCCTTGCTGCCGTTCGGGAGAGCTTGCTTCAGACCTAACGAGGAAATTGCGAGTTCCTGGTGGTCAGCGAAGCGCCTCTCCTTCCTTCACCGCCCCTACAAGGCGGCTATGACCCTGTAGGATCTCCCGACAGTGATTACCGGCTGGATTTCGCAAGGCTCAGTGGAGCCCACTATTTTCCAGCTGTTCTCGCCGCGATGTCAACCAGAAGTCTCCTTGCTATTAAATTTTCATTGAGTAATGTTTAGCAGCAGGTTTAATTTGGCCATAATACTAAGCTATAATATGCATTTTTGATTTTTTTAAGCCTAGTCTGATAAGGAAACTTAGTCCAAAGAACACAGTGATTTCTTTCAGGGCAAGAAAACAAACTTTGAAACCATGATGTGCAAATCCTTGTTTATGAATCCTGACTTGCAATATCTCTACTCAGAAGTAATCCTTATTTGTTTCTGTGCTCTTCCCAGAGTAGGGAGTCAGTAGAAGAGATGAAGAAAAAAGAAACCAGGAATTGGCAAAACAATCCAGTGCTTATTCTTCAAGATTGTCTTTGACTTCTTGGGGGAACCATAATTAAAACAAATCCCGGGTTAGCATGATAGCTATAAAAGCAGCCATAGACTGCTTCTGAAAATAAAGTTGGTATTTAACTGTAATGGCTGATAATCGTCTACATAGTTTTGTTTGGTGACTTTTCCAAATTCTTTGGGTTCTTCTGTTAATGTTCACTGCAAACACAAACTTGTTTTTATGTTACATCACTTATCTAGAACATTCTTACTGTTCTTTTGTACCTAAAATCTTCAGTGGAAAAGAGTATACTGAAAGATGCCAGTGTAATCCCATTTTTAAAAAAATTGTTAAGAGAAATCGGAGGGCAATTACGTTAACATTTGTTTCAGACAAATCAGTTGAAAGTATTACAGCATTATTACAGAGAAGCAAACATACATGAATGAGATGAGCCTTGCCGAAAAGCAACTAACATGGCTTCTGCAAACATACCGTATATACTCGAGTATAGGCCGACCCGAATATAAGCCGAGGCACCTAATTTTACCACAAAAAACTGGAAAAGTTATTGACTCGAGTATAAGCCTAGGGTGGGAAATGCAGCAGTCCCGCTGTGATGATGATGTCCCGTGCAGCCGCGGGAGCGATGTCCCGCCTCCTATGACACACGGCACAGTGATTCCTATCATTGGATCACTGTACCAGAGGAGGTGGGACATCGCTATGTGGCTGCTTGCCATAACAAGGAGGAGGTGGGACATCATTGCAGAGCGGCAGGAGGGGGAGGAAGGGGAATCGTAAGACAGCCCTGCATTACATTAGAACGTGAGGAGGGGGGATGGTGCGGTGCGCGCTGCGCGGCAAACTGACACAGAGGGAGGGGAAACTCACAGGGGCGCCGGGCCATTCACGAGCGTCACCCAGCGGCATGGCCCCGCCCCTTTTTCTCCTCCATTTCGGGCAAATTTTTCACTGACTCAAGTATAAGCCGAGGCGGCTTTTTTCAGCCCAAAAAGTGGGCTGAAAAACTCGGCTTATACTTGAGTATATACGGTAGATCTTGTGAACCTTCTATACTTTTTTGAGGGAGTCAACATTTAAGTAGACAAAACTTCCCTCGAAGTTACTATATATTTCAGTTTTTAAAATTCTTTTAGCAAATCCCTCACTAAAGACTCTTGAACAAACCAAGCTGCCATGGACAGTGCTCTCATGGATTGGCAGTTGGATTAAAAATAGGAAACAGTGCAGAAATAGACAATTCTCACACTGGCAAGTTGAGCAAAGTAGGGTTCTCTAGGAAATGTATTTGTACTGTGTTTCCCTGAAAATAAGACCCTGTCTAATATGCTTTTGAACCCCGAAATAAGCGCTTGGTCTTATTTTTGGGGAGGTCTTATTATTTTGGGGCATGTGGAGCAAGATGGGGCTCCTCTTGCCATCTTACCTGATTTCCAGCTCTGTCTCCCTAACCCTAACCAGAGGAAATGGCGGGGACCGACTGCGCATGCGTTTAAATATTTTTGGGGAGGGCTTATTTTTGGGGAAACACAGTATATATAAATGATCTGGAGTTTGGACTGAGCCTGAAAAGTGGCTGTGTGGTGATGATCTGAAGCTGTATACGGGGTGGATGGTAAAATAAATAAGGGATTGTGAAGAGCTCCAAAAGAAATTTTCCAATTTTTTCCAAAACGGCAAATGTGATTTAGCATAAGTGCATGTAAAACGCTGCATATTGATACAAGAAATTTATGTTATTGAGGTGGGAGTTGGCAGTCACTAACCAAGAAAGGGTGGTATTTTGGAAGGCAGCTTAATGAAAATACTTTAAAGTAAATTGTAAATTGCAGCTGCTATAAAGAAGGCAAATTACACACTGGGTGTCATTAGAGAGGGAATTGTACTGGCTTAATGTCCTTGCCCAAATCTGTGGTGAGACCACAATTAGAGTATTGTGTACAGCTCTGGTCACGGCACCTTTAAAAAAATGATACTTTAGAATTAGAAGAAGTGCAAAAAAGACGAAACAGAATGATTCCTCATAACATACTATAGTTTAGAGCAGCAGCCCCCTTTTGGATACCAGGGACCAGTTCCGTGGAGAGAGGTCTTTCCGTGGATCGGAAGGGGTGTGGTTTCGTGTGCTGCCTGCATCCCGCGGATGGGACTTCGCTTGTTTGCACGGCCTGGTTTCTGGCATGCTGTAGACCGGTGCCGGTCTATGGACTGAGAGTTGTGGATCCCTGGTTTAGAGTCTTTATCTTAGAATGGAATAGGGTAAGAAAAGGCATGCTAGAACAGGGGTCTCCAACCTTGGCAATTTTGAGAGTTGTGGACTTCAAGTCCCAGAATTCTTCAGCCAGCTTTGCTGGCTGAGGAATTCTGGGAATTGAAGTCCACAAGTCTTAAAGTTGCCAAGGTTGGAGACCCCTGTGCTAGAGGTTCTGTATTCTGTATGTAAAATCCTGCATGGCATGGATAGAATGTGCTGCTCCCTCTTTACAATTTTACAAATTCAAGTTTACCTATAGTAATGACAAGCATTAAACAATCAAAGGCAATACTTTTCCATACAAACTATATTATTAAATAGGAATTCACTGCCAGTTGTAGAAATTGCTATGTGGATGCTTTGAAAAGGAACTAGAGGGATTTGTGGACAGGCTGTGACCAGCTACTGCTATTGATGACTGTTGAATCAGAGGCAATATGCTTGATAATGCTGGTTCCTGGGAAGCAACAGTGTAAGGAGTTATTACCCTCCCCCAGGGGTGGGTTCCTCCCGGTTCGTACCAGATCGCCTGAACCGTTAGCGACCCGCTGGTGATGCGACGATGGCGTCACGGATCCGGTCCAGTCGGTGCCGGTCCATTGGCGGCGCCATCTTTTTTTGGGAATTTTTGGTGAATTTTTCCGTGTTTGGATGGCTTCTCCTCTTCCACGGCTTGAAAAAGAGCCCTCCCGGCTGCCCCTGGGTTAATACTCACCTTTATTTCTTTGCCCAAAGCACAGCTGATGAGCTCCTCAGCTGTGTTTCGGGCTAAACCCTGCTACTGAGCATGCGTGGAAGTGAAAATGAACGGGGTGGTGGTGGTAAACGCGCGTGCATGAGCTGAGCAAGTCCGCACGCGCGAAACATTGCAATGCGAACCGGTGGCGAAGGTAAGTGGAACCCACCCCTGCCCTCCCCTCCATTAGTGATCAGCTTCTCCAACATATCAGTTGGCCTAGGATGGGCCTTTGCCCTCCTGATCTACTGCAGACATTATTTTGCCCATCAAACTAATAAACCTTCCCATTTTCTGAGTCCCTCTTGCTAATTCCTCAGTGACTATAATTACTAGCTCGTGAAGGAATGTGGCCCGTGTATGTTCAGTGCAGGGAACAGCACCTACAGAAGAGTATTAATGATTCCGAGAGAATTTCAATACAGTGGAACCTCAGTTTGCTGATACTGCCCTTTGCTGTTTAATCAGCATAATTTATCCAGCTCTGCTCAGCAAGACGATGAAGCTTCACAAAAGGATTAGTTCTGCAGAATACCTTTCTCCTATATTAGGCAAGGCTGGAGGACTCTAAAGAGAATTAAAATACTCTATAGGCAGCTAAAAGCGGCAATAGTGTACGCCAGCCAGCTTGGCAGCTGCTTTTCTTTTGTTGTTGTCACTACATTTAAGGACGCTAAAAAGGTTTCTGTCCTTTGATTTTAACTGTTCTTTAAATCCCCCTGCAGTTCCCCCCCCAAACCTCAGTTACAGTATCACCAACACAATTATATTGTGGGCCGTAAATGACACTTAAAAATCCCCTCTGCTTTGAAAAAGAATTTTCAAAGTTTGCTGCCCCAGTTTGGGGGAGAAGAACCTTGACAGTCACATAATTTAGGCTGCCTTGTGTTACATTAAGCTTTTATGTTATGATGATGACGCCCAATCTATGTTTATAGTGTTATTGTGATTGATATTTTTCATTTAGTACTGTGTACAGGTAGTGCTTGAATTGTGACAGTAATTGGGACCAGAATTTCCATCACTAAACAATAAGGTCATAAAGCATGATGTCACATGATCGTATCAGTTAGTAATGGCAAGTCTGCTAGTTGTTGTTGCCATTGTTAACAGAATGCCACCAATTGTTAGGTGAGGACTCATTCTGAACCAAGCCACTCCCAGCTTTACCCTCCCAGCTCCAAGTCTCAATAAGGTAACGGACTGCCTTCTCTTCAATTCCCCCTCTCATCTCTGCCCTTTTGACCTCTTGCATTCTGCTGTCTCTGTTGGCCTTGCGACTCTGCATTCGCTGGCCTTGCTGCCCCAGTTGGCCCTCACCGTCTTCCTGATGAGCGCCTGGCCTGGCTGCCGATGAGCGCCTGCCCTGGCCCTATGCGAGGCTGATTTTCTTCCCAAGGTTGCTCAAGCCTGTTGTTTTCCAAATAGTGTGTGCCATTCTTGTGGTGCTTAGGGAATGCTTCTCGGGCCTTCTAAAGCATCATGAGACTGGCCTGTGCGCTTTGGAGAACAATGGATATGGCCTTCTCATGAGATTTTTGAAGGCCTAAGAAGTCTTCCAAAGCATTGGGAGAACAGCCTTGAGAAGAAGGCCTGGCCAGCCAGCAGCTACCTTGCATAGGACCAGGCTGGCCATGCTTGTTAGCAGCGAGAGGAAGACTCTGAAAGTCAGCTGGGTGTGGCAGGGACTGCAAGAGCACGCCTCTATGCGTGTGGTGCTAGGGCAAAAGTAGAGGCCCTGAGACAGTGATGGCTGGCTGAAAGTGCAGAAGGCCTTGGGCCTTTACTTCAGACCCAGCACCACCACCACCATCGAGTACCAGAGCTACTGAAAGGGCAGAGATGAGGGAGATAGGTGCATGGGGGGGGGGGGGTAGTTGAAGTGCCCTTGTGTTCTGGTTATAAGTGTGGGAGGACTGCCAAGTGCCCAAATTTTGATCATGTGACGGGGGGGGGGCGCCCTCTGCAATAAGAGCTGAGGTGGTGCAGCGGTTAGAGGCAGTACTGCAAGCCACTTTAGCTGACTGATCCACAGGTCAGCGGTTCAAATCTCACCGGCTCAAGGTTGACTCAGCCTTCCATCCTTCCGAGGTAGGTAAAATGAGGACCCAGATTGTTGGGGGCAATATAAATATACATTGCTTACTGGTGTAAACCGCTTAGAGAGTGCTTGCACTGTGAGGCGGTATATAAATCTCACAAATAAATAAATAAATAAATAAATGGCTGCAACTTTGAGGACCAGGATATGTACCGTTTGTTCAGCACTGCTGTGACTTCGCATGATTGCTGAATGAATGGTTGTACAGCAGGACTTCCTGTAGTTTATTATAGGTATTGCACATTATGCTGTAAACTGCTTGGAGTTGTATGATTAAAGTGGCATGGAGAGGCGTTTGCAATGAATATATAAATAAATAAATACAATTTGTATAATTAAAATATGTGTCTCATAGGACCTTCAGAAGAAGCTCCCCCATTGACAGAGACAGACCAGGAAAATAACAAGGCTTTAACAGTCAAAGAAGGTGATGACACGGTTGAATCTGTGGAGGAAGAGCAACCAGCAAAGGAAACAGAAACAACGGAAACTATGCCTGCAACCTCCCTCCCTCCTCCAGGTGACCAAAGAGAAGAAACGTCTGAGGGAGAATAAGTGCCTCATTGTTTTAGCTATGTGTATTTCTTTTTTAGATGTTACTTTTTCAAGTACTGTTTCTGAGCTTAGACTGCCACTCCAATGAATGTTAAAAACTGTGCAGATTGTATTGCAATTATATGTTTGACAGGTGAGTGGGTGAATTAAAAGCATTTTGGTCTGGGCTAGTTAGTTGAAGTCTAACTCAAACATTGATTTGTATTTTTTTTTCCTTTTTGCGTACTTACAAAGAAATGTAAACATGCTTAAATGGGTATTTTCCATAAAGTGATCTGAACTATAGTATTATTTGGTCTTTGAGCAAAGAGTGCTGTAAATGACTAAAAAGATGTGTAAGTTTTGCTTTAATAAATTAAGGATTTTTTTTCCTGAAAATATTTATCTATTAAGCTGAACTAAATCGATTTAAATATCCAAATGTTTACAGGAGAAAGGGTGCTTGGATAATTACTGTACCAAAAGCAGTACATTTGTGTCATTGAAACTTAAAACTTTGCCACTCTTCATATTTTCCCTTGAAAGAATGCAGTTAAAGAGGGCAGACTAGAATATGATGCCCCCTGTTGGGAGGCTCTGGGCACAGCAGATGAGCTGAAATAGTGAAATAGAAAGCCTAGTTTGTGTTTACATGAAGTGTAGGAATTTCAGCACTTGATTGTACTTGAATACTGAGCATTATTTATACTTGTACAATAATGATGATAAGTGAATTTTGTGTATTTTGTTAAGAGCAAATAAAAACTATATAGCATTAAGGCCTTGTTCAAAGCATATTCTCATAATTGACTTAAATCAGGTCTCTTAATCATTTTATTACACACATTCTTGAATGTAAAACTAGTACATGAAAATGTCAGCAGAGCAGCTACTCCACATTCTTGTATGTACTTGTATAATTATTGGGTAATTATTTACCTAGATTCCTCAAGGTCAAAAGAATTCCAGATTATATCACAATACCACGTCGTTTGCCACCATAGGTTATGCCCAAAAAGCATCCAAATCAGAATGAATCCGAGCAACTATCTGTGAAGAAGCCTGCAATTTCATTTGCCATTTCTGTACATGGTTTTTACCCCATCCAAATTTTTTAAAGGGACTAGATAATTCAGAACAGGATCAGCAGGAAGTAATCTGTTGATAGTGTAAATGCTAAGAAGAACTGCTGCATCACTACCGCTCTGAATACTTTTTCCACCGCTGTATAGACTCTTACCAGCATTTAGTCACATCTATTTTTGGTTTTCCTCTACTGTCAACTGGGGGTCTTTTCAGTCACTTCATCTCCCTTAGCTCTTCAGTAAATCTTTGGGGTTGGTGCCTGGAAGGAGACCTTGCTGGTACAATCTTAGTTCACCTCCATGTTTCAAAGATTAACCAGGCAGAGGCTAGAATTCCTTGCCAAATTGTCAAGGAAATGCCCAAACACCCTTTGGAAACACGAATCCATTATATTTCTGGGGCAGATTATTTTAATTGGTACTCTGCTACTGCAAAGGTTTGTAGCATCTATGTATCCTAGTTTGATAAGCTCGCGATTGACTCAGCAAAGGACTGATGATAATGACTTCCATCCATAGGACAAATTGTCTAGTTTGAAGTAAAGGCCAGATCTAGCGCATGCAATCTTACATGTTCGAAGGTTGCTATTTGTCATAGTACTGGATCCACTTCCTCCAGGTTATTAAAGTTGAAGTCAACTAAGAGTAAACCCTCAGGAACTCCAAATCCCAATTGGAGGGGGGGCACTACTAGGCAATTGGTTAGAGCAGTATTCCTTGTCACACAATCACAGGGACTTCTCATCCCTAACCTTGATGATGTACTGTTGTAGGACCTGAAACCAAGCCAGGCAGCTTTCCAACAGAGTTATATGTCTCATTGCCAGGTCTCCGTAATACACACCAAGTGCACACACTTCATCCATCACCATGTCATGGACAGGTGTGTCTTATAGTGCAATAAGGAAGGAGTGTTTATCAGGAGCACTAGGAGATCAGGGTTTCCCAAAATTCAGCAAGCTTGGTCTAGGACAGAGGCCTGTGTCTTGTAATGTCTTGTCCAGTAGATTTGACTCCCCTCTCCCCACAATAAAATTATTCTGAATTAATAGCTTGTCCATTACTAAACATTCTTAGTACAAAAGTAGGTTTTCCTTTAACATGTTGCTCTATTTAGGCCAAGGTTAGACAGAAAATAGCTTGGGATCTGCTGACAAATGCCAGGGTGAGTTGCCATGGATCAATTCAGGGTCCTACTTTATAAGCATTTAATCATAGGATAAGTAGTCTTCGAATTACGATCACAAATGAAACCAGAATTTTTGTTGCTGAGCAAGGTGATGGTTAAGTGAGCCGTACCTGATTTTACAACCTTTTCTACCACAGTTGTTCAACAACTCGCCGCAGTTGTTAAGTAAATCAGGTGGCCGTTCAGCCAATAGCAATAGCAATAGCACTTAGACTTATATACCGCTTCACAGTGCTTTACAGCCCTCTCTAAGCGGTTTACAGAGTCAGCATATTGCCCCCAACAATCTGGGTCCTCATTTTACCCACCTCGGAAGGATGGAAGGCTGAGTCAACCTTGAGCCTGGTGAGATTCGATCTGCCAAATTGCAGGCAGCTGGCAGGCAGCAGAAATAGTCTGCAGTACTGCATTCTAACCATTGTGCCACCGCGGCTCTTATCCGAGTTCTCCTTCCCCCATTGACTTTGCTTGTCGGGAGATGGCTGCAAAGGTGATCGCTTGACCCCAGAATGCTGCAACCGTTGTAAATACATGCCAGTTGCCAGACACTGGAATTTTGATCACATGACTAGGGGGATCCTGCAGTGGTTGTAAGTGTGAAGTCTGGTTGGAAGTAAAAATTTTTCAGTGGCGTTGAAACTTCAAACGGTCACTAAACAAATGGTTGTAAATCGAAGATTACCTGTGCTCGCTCTGTATCAATAAAACTCAGATGAAGCTCTCATAAAATTCAGTGATAAAATTACACAAACATTCAGAAAAGCTGAAAGGACAAATACTTCATAATCCTCTAAAGCCGCATTTAGGAAAACTAATATTTATTTGCCTACTCATTCGATTCTAGGTGGCTTTATATGGTAGTCTCTATATCTTTGGAGCTTGTTTATTCCATCTTGCCCATTCTATCAGCCATTTATTCCATCATTTCTGGCCAACTCACTGCTGTGTTTTGCTCTTCGAAGTGTGACTAGGGTAAAACCAAACCTTGGTCCATATTCGTGCCATTAGAAACATCATTTAGAATTGTTCTGCTCAGAACAAGCTGCATCAACTTTGTGCTTGATAATTCTGCTTAGCATAAAACAGCAGAAGGCACATCAGATGTTTTAAAAGTTTCATGTATTCACTCAAACCCAAACCCATTGGGTTGGTACAAACCATGGAAAGAAGAGCACAGTGTAATTGGCTTAGTAGAAACGATTTTTTAAAATATCCCCATAAAATGAAGCAGAGAAAGTGATTTTCTCAGCTTGTATGATCTCTAAAGAGGGATTGGGTCACTTAAATATTCTGTACATCTGTTCAAGCTAAATATGTACCAGTAATAAGAGAGGGAGTAGTTATGTAAGCAGCAAAAGAATCTCTCTACATGGCATGAGGGCCGCATTTCTATTCCTTCTTTCAGAAGAGTCAGACATTTAAATCCATAGGATTTTTTCCTGTATTTTCTTTTTGTCAAATGCAATTCCATTGAATTAATTATAAGTTAATTAAATCCTTTAATCCATAGGACACCTTGCTGTATTTTGTTTTCATCTTTCAAATGAAATAATTCAATATAATAACAACAACGTACTGTAGGTCCCTGGGAAGGACTCGATAGGTGGATAAAAATGCCAAATCCAGTCTAAAATATGTGCAACGATTTACAATAATGCTGAAAATTTAAATCAGTTGATGCCTCCCCCCCTCAAAGGAACATAAAAGAGAATTTACAAGAAGCAAACCAAAGTATTTTTGATTTGTTACATATAATTCCAACTATTCATAAAGTTAAAGCCTAGTCCAGAGTGATCCATACAGGAAATATAGAACTATAACAGTATAAGCAATATGCTAGTAATCGATTAATTATGTGCCAATCAAGTCAAAATCAACTCTTACAAACCTACATAAATAAGACTTTTTCCATGATGATCTGACCCTAACTTGGTCCTTCAGGTCTTCCAATGTTGCACCATCACTTCCGTCCATCCACCATCCAAACTCCACAGGTTGACCTGTTTTTCCCCTTCTTTCCACCATTCTAATTATTATAGACTTCTCAAAAGAACTAGGTTTTTGCATAAGGTCCAAGGTATGATCGCTGAGTCTTTTGAATGAGAACCCTGGGTTGATTTCTTTGATAACCTACTTACTTGTTTTCTTGGCTATCCATGGTCTTCTTAGAAGTCTTCTTCAATATCAAAAGTTAAAATTGTCAATGCTCTTTCTATCCTATTCTGTAACATATTTTTGACTGCTAATTCTTTTATTGTTGGCAGTTATTCCTAAAGGAGGAAGCTACCCATACTTTAATATCTTCACTGTCAATTCTAAGGTTGGTTGCTGTATCTGTGGCCATTAATGTAGTACATTTATTTATTTATTTATTTTGTTATTCTTATATGCCGCCCAACTCCCGAAGGACTCTAATTTTAATCTTAGTTCCATTTTTTCACTAGTTGCATTAACTTTCATTAATAAAATTTGCAAGTCATATGCACTTTCAGCTGTCAAGAATAGTGCCATCAGCACAGCGGAGGTCGTTGGAATTTCTAATTTTTAAAACACAATCATCCCCATCCAATCCAGCTTCCCTATTTAACATAAAGATTGAATAAATAAATATACTCTACAGATATATATATATATATATATATATATATATATATATAGAGAGAGAGAGAGAGAGAGAGAGAGAGAGAGAGAGAGAGAGAGAGAGAGAGAGAGAGAGAGAGAGAGAGAGAGAGAGAGAGAGAGAGAGAGAGAGAGAGAGAGAGAGAGAGAGAGAGAGAGAGAGAGAGAGAGAGAGAGAGACATAAATTTCTATGCCGCCCAACTCCCTAGGGCAGCTTACAACAAGAACAGACACAAGTCAATATAAAACATTTTTAAAAACAAATTAAAAGCACATTTAAATTTAAAATAATTTCAACCATCCATACATTCATTGGGCCAACCTCGGTAGTCATCACCAAGGTCAATGGTCCCAGGCCTGTCGGAAAAGACAGGTCTTTATGGCTTTCCGGGTGGCCAATAAGGTGGGGGTAGTGTGGATCTCGGGAGGTAGCTGATTCCAGAGAGCCGGGGCAGCCACAGAGAAGGCTCTCCCCTGTGGGCCTGCCAGCTGACACTGTTTAGCTGACGGGGCCCGAAAGAGACCAACCCTGTGGGATTTTACTGATCGCTGGGAGGTATGTGGTAGAAGGCGGTCTCGAAGATAATCTGGCCCTGAGCCATGTAGGGTTTAAAGGTAATAACCAGCACCTTGAATTGTGTCCAGAGACCGATAGGAAGCCAGTGCAGCTTGCAAAGGATTGATGTAGTGTGGGTGTATCTGGGCGTACCCACAATAGCTCGCGCAGCTGCATTCTGGACCAACTGTAGTCTCCGAACACTCTTCAGGGGTAGCCCCATGTAGAGCGCATTGTAATAAGCCGTGAGATGATAATGGCATGAGTGACCATGAGAAGAGCCTCCTGATCCAAGTAGCCTTGTCTCACTCTTTTGCCCATCTAGATCCAGTTGGTATTACCATGTTCTGTCCATACTGTACCTTCCTGACCTGTGTATAGATTTTTTTTCATGAGGACAATGGGATATTCTGGGATTTCAGGATCCAATCTGGGTTGGTCACCGGGACCAGAAGTTTAGTCTTCCGAGCTTTCTGAAGCTTTCTGAAGTCCATCCTCAGGGAACTTCTCTCCCACCAGACTGTGTGGGTTTCTGGGATTCCCATTTTTTCCCAATGTATTTTAAGGCTTGAGATGATCAGCACAATCAACACCTGTTCTATATTTAGTGAAGCATATATTGACTTCAATACTATGAATAGTCTACCTCACATTTGCATTAAAAAAGACTAACTATTCTAGTTTGAGAAGCAAACTTCCCTGAATCAGGGAAGAGACGATAGGAGCAGCTTCTCCCTCTATTTGCGTTGAAAGCTCTTTTTATGACCGCTCTGAGCAGACCACTCCTGTACACCACCTTCCTTGGTGTGGACAAGAAATACCATCATCCCCATTCTAGACGTGGCTTTGTAAAATTGGAATGGTGTTTGCAGTACCTCAAGAAAGATGTCATGATGTTGGATAGCTGAACAGGTAGGAAAGAAATAGAATAGAATAAAATAGAATTCTTTATTGGCCAAGTATGATTGGACACACAAGGAATTTGTCTTTGGTGCATATGCTCTCAGTGTACATAAAAAGACAAGATACATTCGTCAAGAATCATAAGGTACAACCAGGGCGGGTTGCTCTCTTACCTCGCTACCGGAGCACTGTGCGCACATCGCCACGTTTGGTGCGTGGGCTCGCTACACACGCGTGCCCCCTCGCACAATTCTGCTTCTGCACATGCACAACATCTCACCAAAATCTTGCGAGGGGACGCGCGTGTGTGTGCAATTTTGCTGAGATTTTGCTTCTGCGCATGCGTGGAAGCAAAATCTCACTGAAATCTCACGCGTGCATGAGTCCCCTCACAAGATTTCAGCGAGATTTTGTTTCCGTGCATGTGCAGAAGCAAAAAAGCCCAAAAATTCAACACCGGAGCGGTTGTGTGCAAACAGCGCCATCTGCTGGCCGCTACCGGAACGACAGAGTGGACCGCACCGGTAGGAACCCACCACTGGTACAACACTTAATGATTGTCATAGGGTACAAATAAGCCAAAACAAGATGCTTATTTCAATAGTGTAAATCATACTGATTCTTTTTTTTAAATAAATGTCAATGGGTATTTTAAGTCAGTGGTCCCCAACCTTTTTATTGCCGTGGACCGGTCAACGTTTGATAATTTTTCCGCGGCCCACTGGGGGGCGGGGGGTTTGCGGCGTCGCGTTGATTTCAATACTGATGAGCCGCGCACAGAAGCCCCGCCCCCACGCTGATCAGCTGGGCCGGGGCACGTCGGCAGACGCAGGAGTCCCGTCCCTGCGCTTATTATCGGGACTCGCAGGACTCGCAAAAGTCGCAGGACCCGCCGCCGCCACTGCACAGAAGACGCAGTAGCAGGGCGGCCCGGTACCATTTGTTCTGTGGACCGGTACCGGGCCGCGGACCGGGGGTTGGGTACCACTGTTTTAAGTCATGTCATATTGCAACATAAGTAATATTTTGATAAATATAAAACTATTTGCATGTCTATCTCATGATTGTTCTCAAGACGACGGACAACATCCAGCCAAAGTTTAAAAAAATGAATTACATTTCAAAAAAAATGACACATTCCTGCTTCTCCCATTAAAATCCATTTTACTTAAAATTAAAATTTAATTCCCATTAAAATGGCTTATTTTTTAAAGTGCAACACCATTATATTTGAAAGCAGACTTCCTTTATTGTTACAGTGCAGAGAAAATATTATTGTGCTATTATAAAAGCCTTATAGCCGAAGCCGAAGTTTCTATCCGTTTCCATGCTGGTTTATTTTTGGACAAGCTGTAGAAGAACACTGAGATGATATTTCACGTTAAAGATCTAATGCTACTTGATCCCCCAGAGCCTGTCTTGCTGTCATGCTAACTACCACTTTAATAATGCTTCCATGGCTTCTGGGTATTTTCGGTGTCCAGTCAATGCAGAAGCAAGCACAGCCACAGAATACATGAACAAACCATGCTTAGCATAGCATACATTCAGATGACCCAGTAAAGTGTATTGTGTGAACCAGATAGGATTTTCTTTTTCTCCCTACCTTGTAGGGAGAAATTCCCCCCTCCCCCCCTTTCCTCCACCTTCAATCTGCTGGCTTCAGCCTGTGTTACAATTACAATTCTCAGATTTCCATGCTGGCTGGGAATTTGGGTAGGTATAGTGTAAATGTCCCTGAAAGACATAACATGGGCCAGAATAAATAAATGTGCTGCCATGGGGTGTGTGTGTGATGGTTTGTGAGCATGAATAGATGAGCTAGTGAATTGGCACGATTCCCTGCTTTTAATTCGAACATGCTATCACTTGAAATATATTGGAGTTTATTGCACTTGGAATGCTAGCAGGTGCAATATAGCAACTTCTAATGATGGGGTGGATCAGGTCCATTAGATTGGTATATGCTCACTCACAAATCAGCTTTACTCTTTCTGCAGCTTTAACTCATTGGAGCTTTAACTCATTTAGAATCCACCATAATGGATCCCACACTCACACAGCCTATCATACAGAGAAATCTTTGTGACTGCCATTAAGTGACTGCCACACCTACAATTACATGGGCAAGTCAAAACTGAATGTGGGATGTCATCACACTATTTAAATGTAAAGAGTGGAATAAAATAACAACAACCACTTAACTACAAGCAGCATCATGACTAAGTTGCCAGAATTATTCATTGGAAACTTTGCCTGAGGTTTGGATTTCAATGTAGTAAAAATTACTGGGCCCATCAACCTGAGAAGGTTTTGGAAAATGAGTGGGTTAAGATTTTTTGGAATTTTAAGATCCAAACAGGCATCTTGCTCATAACGTGCCTGATATAAGAGTTGTTGAAGAAAGTCTGCTTCATTGTTGTTGCTATTCTGGATGATGCTAGGATTGAAGAAAAACAATTGGGAAAAATTGCAAAACAATACTGGGTTCCAGACAGAAGTTGAATACTTACGGAAAAAGAAATCCATTGTTAAACCAATCTGGATTGGAGCTCGTGGAGCAATACCTAAAGGAATTCTTCAATGTCTAGAAATATTGAATTTATCAGACTTGAAAACCTAATTTTCAAAAAAAAAAAAAAACCCCAACAAAAAACCCCCACCCTGCTTGGAACTGCCTATATTCTAAAGCAATACTTCAATAAGAATTATTATTAATAAGGTTCATAGTTAGGACAATTATTAAATTTCCATCAGTTTTACACTATGAAAATATCAATTACCCACATAACAACATCTGGAGCAGCACCTAAACAGAATCAGCATTGGCAAAATAAAATACCCATCAGGCAATTACAAAAGGCAGCTTTAAAAACTCCTGCAACGATTCTTTTAACACCATCAAACACCTGCCTATCCCAGATCCTTTGGAAGGAATCAATAGCTGGCTTAAAATGGCAAATCCAGTTTAAACATCTTGCTGACTTCGTGGCCAACAATAATAACTTCTGTCTAAATCTTGAAAGAGTCCTTTTCTATCACATTTCTGAATTCTATTGTCAGCTCTTATTTTCTATTATGTCTCAGATGACAATGATGAATATAAGCTTAGGGAGTTCAGCAGTGCAAACCCCCCTTTCATATTGGAGAATAGTTACAATTTTGTTTATAACCATAAAAGGTTTTAATGCTGAAGTTTTGTACATGTTTGGTGTGGAGTAAATTCTAAGATGGAAGTCTAGAAATTGCAGTCCTAACACAATCTGAAAGCAGCAGATTGGAGAAGGTTGACCTATAATAGTTTGGTCCCTGCAGCTTAAGCCATTTAAAAAACTAATCCATAGTAATGTTTTGTTTTATCATTCCCACTCTTAAAATATAAAGTTACCATATAATCAGCTCAGGGGTTATAATGACCATTAGCCCATTAGCACATTTAGTTTCCAACTGCAGAGTTAATTAAAAGCATGATAGCAATGAAACTGGATACCCACGATTAATGTGTGTTCATAATGACCCCATCTATCTACAGTTTCTGCCCCAAGATGAATGACCAAGGGTCATGCATACTTTGTCAATTAAAAAGAAAAAAGAAACTTCTGTATTTCAGTGTTATTTTGGCTCAAAAATGATCATCTTTGATTTTTGTAGGTTTATTAAAAGTTGGAGTATATCCAGAGAGTAATACAAAAATCAAATTAACTCAATTGTGTTGCATGTGTGCACTGCTGCAATTCACATGAATAAATGCTGAATGATGACAATGAGTAGTCATTTAGTCTGTTGTAACACACTTAGCGGTGACTATTGTTGTCTATTAAAAATTAAGTTTTATTACAGCGTAAGATTTTGTCAAACAGAGTTCCATTTCATTAGATGCTTGAAATTTTATTCTCAATTGACATTGCAGAGGGACAGTCAAAGGAAGACTTTGGTACCAATGTTTGTTTCTTTTTTAATATTCATTTGCGTTTCCTCTTTCAACCAAATTCTTAGTCTAAGAAGGATAAAGGATAAAAATTCCCTTGAATCAATACCAGGATGTAACGTGGAACAGCAATCTAGGGGTGTGGGGTTTTTTTTTTTTTTTTTGAGGAGGGCCTAACAAGTAGCTTGCCATTGACTTTTTATAAGAAGCTGTTTCCACTACTTTACCTATCCTACATCTCTGGAATGTCCTAATGGAGACTCAACCAAGTAGTGACCAGGCTGGTTCAGCTTAGTTTCAATCATTGTTTCCAGGAGTTGTCACATCTAACTGCTAACTGCTCTTTAACCAGCTTCCCCCGGAGATCAGGACCATCCCCACCCTACTGGCCTTCCGGAAAGCGATAAAAACTTGGCTCTTCCGGCAGGCGGGGTGAAAGTGAGACCAAGTAGATCACATATGGGTCTCCCCCCTTGATTGTACATATGAGATACTCTTTTTAACTTTTGTATTTTGTATTTTTTAACTACTGTATTTTATATTGTATTTTATATTGTATTTTATATTGTAATGGAATCTATATGTTGTGAGCCGCCCAGAGTCCTCAGGGAGTTGGGCGGCATAGAAATCCATTAAATTAAATAATTAAATTAAATTAAATTAAATTAAATTAAATTAAATTAAATTAAATTAAATTAAATTAAATTAAATTAAATTAAATTAAATTAATTAAATTGAGGAAGGGTCACATAGCTGCCCAACAATAGCTAGTTGAAGCCCACACATTTCATGTGTGTTTTGCCTACAGCATAAAGCAGAAAACATGGAAGAGAATGATTTGAGGCAAACCCAAGTCACACACACATTCTTATACTTGTAATTCATTGGTGTAGAATAGGGGTGTCAAACTCAAGGCCCGCGGGCCGGATCCGGGTGCTTAGATCTGACCCCCGGGGCTGCCGTGGAAACAGCGAAGGACTGGCCCTCGGTGCCTCTGTCTGCAAAAACGGAGCTCGGGAGGGCCCCGTGCGCCCCCCCGGGCACTGTTTTCGCTGGCAGAGGGCTAGCAAAACAAACTAAAAGCAAGATAAAACAAAAGGAGACATGTTTCTCCTTTTGCATTTGAGCATCCAAGAAGGGACAGAAAAGGAGAAAGGGAAAGAGGAAAGACAAAGAAAAAGAAGGGAAGATGGGAAGAGAGCAAGGAAGGAGAAGGAAGAGGGAAGGAAAAGAAGAGAGGAGAGGAGAAGGGAAGGGAAGGGAGGAGATTATAATAAAAGGGAGGGAGGATCTGGGGGAAGTCCTGCATTAGCACTTGGCCACCACAGGTGCCCCCAACACAAATGATGCTGAACTGCCCCCCCCCAGGTCAAACACAACCCTGATCCAGCCCTCAATGAAATCAAGTTTGACACTCCTGGTGTAGAATGAGCTGTTCTATATGGCCACACAATTCACAATTTAAAATCACACAATTTTAAAAACAAGAGTTGCCCTCCCTAATTCTGTTTTTCTTCTACATGACTATCTCTTGTCCCTTTCAATCAGGACAACCCTATAACCAACAGAGGTCAAGTTCTGCTGACCTGAACTAGACTTTTAATCTCATCCTAATATATTTAGGATTCACTCTCTGCTGCAAATTCATTGAACGGTAATGCCCCTGTTTTGCTTTACATAATTATGGTCATTATTATGCTGCCTGAGAATTATGGGATTTGGTATAATATCTGGAAGACTGCAAGTAGAAAAAATGCTAGTGGAAATTAACCTGGAGACCAAATAATCCATTACAGCAGTTGAAGTAATTATATTTGGTTGGAGTGCTCCAAAGCTAAAGTGACTTGCAATACTGCAAGTCACTTTAGCTGACTGTGATCTGCAGGTCAGTGGTTCAAATCTCACCGGCTCAGGGTTGACTCAGCCTTCCATCCTTCCGAGGTAGGTAAAATGAGGACCCAGATTGTTGGGGGCAATATAAATATACATTGCTTACTGGTGTAAACCGCTTAGAGAGTGCTTGCACTGTGAGGCGGTATATAAATCTCACAAAATAATAAATAAATAATAAATAAATTGAAGAAGACTGAGCTGCTTCATAGTAGAGGGTCCTGCAAAAGACCTACACTTCTGAGATAATGACAAAACGTTTGGCTTTCTCCTCAGGCAAAAGGCATAATCCTTAGAAATCAGCTACTCCTTGCATAGGGAAGAGCTGCACTGTCCAAGGTTTCTCATGATGCCCAGATACTTCTGGAAAGAGACAACTTGAACCACAAGTGGGAAAAGAGTGAACCAAATGGACCAATGAAATATTTTCCTGCAGTTTTAGCACGAGAAAGAAAATGCTCTCATTCCACAAAGGAGTTTTAAGGAACAGTCATAACCCTTTCCACAATATGGAATGGTACTGTTAATCTTTATCATCCCTTCAGATGTAGCTTGCTTGTTCTGGAGCAGACTGCAACCTCCTGACCAATTTATTGCTAGGGGCAGCTATTTTTCCAGAGCTGATCCTTCCCATTTAATTATGAGCCTCTTAATCATCAGCTGACACCAACTAACATTTCTAGAAAGACCTTTAAACCAGTCCTCTGTTTAAGGAGCTGAATCCCCTTACATTTTCATTTATAATGATTAACCTATCCAGCTTTTAAAGAAACCCAGTTCTTGATATTTCATTCATGGACTCCTTTGTGATTAAATGGATGCATCCCTATTGTTGATACTACTGACCCCATTATTATTGCTGTTGTAATTTTTGTGTTACTGTTACTATTGATATATGTACCGACTTGAAAGTAGGACTATTGTACTTATTGGGAAGATAAGCACTTTAAATTTTGGAAAAATGAAAGAGAAAACCCCAGGCATCTTTGTGATCACCATTGTGTTCTGCAATTGGACAACCTCAGATAGAAAACCATTCTTTGGTCTTCAATAAATTCTGATAAGCCTGGGTTATCTATAGGCAAGCCTGTTGAATCCAGGAATGCACTATTCTCTGGATCAAGATGGAAAAGGACTCTTAAGTTGCAAATGGGAGGGTGGGTTGTGAGTGAGGATTATTTCATTTTATGTGCACAATTGCATCTTTGGAGAAGTGTCCAAAATTGGAAAACTGTAGACTTTTGTCCTGAGATAGCTTATCAGTAGAAGATATAAACATTTCAGGTGAGCTATTATAGTCTTATTGTCTCTAAATAGTGATTTATGTGCTTATTTCTGCATTATTGTCCACCAGGCACAGCCCCATGTCATTTTTCAGTTGTTTTTATTTTCATTAGTATAGCCACTTTAGCTTGTGATCACTGCAATGCATTGTATTAGAGCCCAGCAGTGACATCTAAGCCCTCTGAGTCGACTGGTTGACCCTTCCACTTCCGACACATTGGTTTATCTCTCTCCCATCCTGCCCCATGACTTAAAATTAGAAAGCCCTCTATTTGTTTCATGTACAGTATGTTGTGGGCAGTTTAAAGACTGATCAGAATCAAATATTGCTCTTTCAAATTTGATAACGTATGACTACAAAACAGTGACCTTTGATACTCAGTAATACATCAAGATGACAAGAGCTGTAAGTGCTGCAATTACCTTTGCTACACGTTGAGATTGGGTGTTAGCTCTCATCTTGCAAGCAATTATTTCCAAAAATAGGAGTGTGGGCATGTGTGGGTACGGAGGAATCCTCTCAAGAGAAAAGGATCCATCAGTTTCACAAGCAATGAAAATGCAAAAATCGGGCACATCTTCATGGCTACAAAATGTACCTTGATACCTGAAATAAATAATCCTCCATTCCCACAAATACTTAAAATACAAGAATTCTATCGGGTTCAAACAACTGCTGTCATAACATTCCTCTGTGAAATTCTGTTCTACAAAGTTTCCAACACAACAAGAACATACGTTCTTCAGTGATTTGGTACAGTTTTAATTTCTGCTGGTAAACAGCTGACACCGGGCTTTACATAGGCCTGTGTAAACTGTGATGGGATAGGGGGAAAAGCCTGTGCTTGCAATTGGGTTAGACAATGCCTGTCTGGAGACTGGAGACTGAGACTTCAATCAAATACCCAAAGGGCTTCAGCAAAATCTAGGATTTGCAGACACTGAAGATCCTTTAGAATAGATTGATTAATCTTGAGAGTTCATGCCTATATGATATTAGTTGATTGAATCCTATCCCCTGGTCAGTGGAGGAATCCAAACAAAAGCATATTTGCCAGATGACTGTCTGCCCTCTGCTTAAACTCAGCCAGTGATTTTCTGTGTCACTGGTTCCACTATCAAGTTTCTCTTACTGATTCCTGCCCGCTCTTTGGACTATAAAAATATCTTCCTCCTTAAACATAAAGTAAGCCAGTTTTAATCAATTTAAAAGTTTTTCAAAATTGGCAATTTTGAGATGTCCGCACTTCAACTCCCCAATTTCCCTAGCTGATGTGAGAGTTGGTCTACACCAGGGGCGGGTTGCTCACTTACCTCACTGCCGGAGCCATGCGCGCGCATCTCAACGCTTCCACGTGCGTGTCCCCTCACGAGTTTTTGGCGCAATTTTGCTTCCACGCATGCGCAGAAGCAAAATCGCCCGAAAATCACAGAAAATGATGGGAAAAAAATGGCGACGCACCGGGTGGACCGGCAGAGAGGGCTCCGGAGCGGTTGCAAAATCCGCTGCTCCCTACCGGAGCTGCATACTGGGCAGCTCCGGCAGGAACCCACCTCTGGTCTACACATCTTAAAGTTGCCAAGTTTGAAAATCACTGGTTTAGATCTGAAACTGAGCTCCAAAATCCTGTTCTGATGTTACCCACTAGATCAAATTATTTGACTGGAAGTATCTTTGTGTAAAAATCTTTCCAAATATCATCTTTTTTTTGTTACTTGTAGCTGCCAAGATTGAATGAGGGGTTTTCTTTTTAGTACACCAAGGTATAGTCCCACCACTGACAGTTAGCTGTAGTTGGTTCAGGAGATGACTTTTTTCTGAGAACTTGCCCAAAAGAGGAAGTTAGGAATCATTTTTGACCACTAAATTTCTCCCATAGGTCCCCTCAAAGTGTTGTGATACCAAAGGCAAAAGGACATGGGGAAATAAAAGAATTTTAATTGCAAATGTTCTATCACTATCTTTGTGCCATAACATTCATGTTTGTCCACTGAAGGACAGCATAAAGCTAAGGAAGAAGGCTAAACTGAGATCTCTTTGAAGACTGTCTGAAGCTTCTTAGCTATATCATCATTGTTCTCTCAAGCCAGGAGGTAGATAGCACAGGCTAGTCTTGCTGTCAAACAAGATTTCTTCAGCTCAGTGAGATTGTCCACTTAATCTCCTCGAGAAGGGCCATTTTATGTTCCACTAAGACAGGGGTAGGCAAAGTTGGCTCTTCTATGACTCGTGGACTTCAACGCCCAGAATTTCTGAGCCAATCATGCTAGCTCAGGAATTCTGGGAGTTGAAGTCCACGAGTCATAGTGCCTACCCCTGCACTAAGAGATCAGTGACTTAAAAAAACAGATTAATCTCATGCCAAAGCCACCAAGTTTTTTTTAACCAAGCTTTGTGCAAGGCTACCATTGAGCTTTCTGTTGATGGCTTCCCACAAAGTTCCTTAATGGTGCCTCCATAGCTTTCCCAAGCCGTGGGAAAGTGGAAAGTGGATGTTTATCTAGTAGTTGGACAAATAGCCCATCTTTCCGTCTGACCAGCTGTTCTAGGAAGACTTCAAATGTCAAGATATACTAAATTATTAATGCCAGCTGAAGACTGATCTCCACAAGGCAGAAACCACTGCCAAAGTCTCATCTTTCCTAAGTTGGTGTCCTCCCAAGGTGAAGTTATCACAATAACCAGAAAGCAGGCAATAGCATTGCCAGCATCTGTGATTCTGATGACAGAGATCAGGAAGTGCCAGGAAATCACAGCCTAAATCCTCCACATGTCTTCAAGAATTTAAAGGAACTCAAACAAATTTTCAGTCCCCAAATTTTCAGCTGCACTGTATAGAAACAGAAAAGCAAAATGGCTGAAACAGTCTTTGTGATTTTATGACAGATATTCTTATCTTGATGTGATAACATATAATTATATAACATGAAGGTGACCTTGGGAGGTAATCTTTAAAACAGGAGTCATTTTCTGTCCCAGCTCTTTCTGTGATGTCAGCACATCATTACTACTACCCATCTGTTCCTTGGAGATGGGGGGGGGGGAACAAACAAACAAACAAACAAACAGGAGACATAGGTTGGTAATAGAATATCACCATGGCTCTAAATAAGTACTGAAAAGGGTCCCAATATGAATTCTTGCAATGTTTCAGATTTTGTGATGGTTGAGCAAAAGTTTCATTTGGCCCTTAAAAAATATATTCTGGCCCTTGCTTTATGCACTATTTGTTGTACTTTCATAGAAGAAAGATAACCTTCACTATGAATAATATGCAAAAGTGGATAACTGTGGATAACCACTTTGTCCATAACAAAGGAGAAGCAAGACAACATATCTTAGCACTCTGTTTCCTCAAGTTGCAAATTAGTCATAGATACAGCTCTGTCAACTGTACCTGTGTTAACTATTGCACTGATATGAATCTTACTTTCGGCATGCCCAAAAATGGAATACCAACCAGAAATTCTGCTGACCCCTGAAGTGATTGCTACTCATCTAAATAATGTGTATTGAATGTATACGATGTGGCTGGCGTTTGCGTGACCACGCACTCATTCCAGGAAACTACTATAAGGAAAGGTATTCATATCTGTGAAATTATGTCTGGTTTTCCTAGCATTTTTCTACATAGGATTTGCAAACTGCTCACCTGCTATTAAATGTTACGAAGTGTGATTGTTGATGTTGCACACTAACTGTGTCCATAGATTATGTGCCCTAGATCAACCTACCGGTATATAAACTGAGAAGAATTCTATTCTATTCTAAAAAAATGTATACAATTCAGGACCTTTCAAATAAGGCCATCAACACCAGAATAACGTCTACAACTTTTGTATGTTACTATTGTTGAATCCTTTCACTTGGGATAGAATGGGAAGTGGTGCAGTTTTGTTAAAATACCTGGAAACAATTTATCTGTTTTCATTGAGGCCTCTTGGCTACCTGACTTAAATATATACTGATTGACGATTTATGTTTTGAAAACAGAACTGATAAGAAGCATAAGTGTTCTTGATATTATGTTTTGTCATATCTGGCTAAAAGATTGAAATCCCGAGAAACAATTTTCTGAAGAAATGAAACAATATGCCCTTCTGAACTCTAGTGGGAAAATAGCCTCTCCGTTTGCTCAGAATATGAAATGGTGAAGCAGCGTAAGTAAAATAGACAGCCTTGCCAAGCATGTCACATTTCTATTGGTCTCAGCCAGAACGATGTTTTAAAAAGATTTTCTAGTTATTTTTCATAAATAAATGCTGCAAATAACATCTGTAAACTAACTCAGCTGAGGGTGCTTTTTTTCTTTTTTCTTTTTGTCAAATTAGATTCAGGTTGTAGTTTTGTTGCTTTTTAGTGAAAGAAGCTCAGCAAACTGCCTTATTAAACTTGCAGAATTTCAAAAGAATAAGTAGATTGAACAGAAATAGTTGATTCAGTTCATGGAACACTCTTAATTATAAGCGCCAAAGAAATAAAGTTGTTATCATGATCCAGTTCAGTAGGTTTTCAAAGTATGTCGCATAATTACTTCATGTAAGGGTTCTTAGTGAGCACATGAGACAACTCTCACTGGAATATACTGTCCACTGTTCTCCTCCCCACCTGAGGGTGAGATGTATTGGTTGAATTGCTACTTATCCATTGCCAAAAAAGAGAAATTGGCATAAAATTCTGCATATGCTAATTTATATGTAATATACAGAATATACAGAAATGTTACTATAATTTTAATAGAAATATATCTTCCTCTAATAAGGGAGGAAACAGTCATTTGATCTTGTGGCTAGTCCAGCTCTTGTCATGTGCATATTTATGAGGGGCAACTTAAATGTCCTTCAAGATATTTCCTTTTTAGAGATTCTTCAATTTTACTGAGTTGGTAGTCTACCAATATGGATTAAAGCAATGCCTTTCAGATATGTGGACTTCAATTCCCAGAATTCTCAGCAACAACTAGAAGCAAACAAAGTAATAACCAAAAGCCAACATGGGTTTGTCAAAAACAGATCATGCCAGACTAATCTTATTGCATTCTTTGATAAAGTGACAAAATTAGTGGACCAGAGGAATGCTGTCGATGTGGTTTATTTGGACTTCAGTAAGGCATTTGACAAAGTAGATCATAACCTACTACTAGATAAAGTAGAAAAATGTGGGTTAGACAGCATCACCACCAGATGGATTCGAAATTGGCTAACCAACCGCACTCAACGTGTAGTGCTCAATGGAACTGCATCTACATGGAGGGAAGTATGCAGTGGAGTACCCCAAGGCTCTGTTTTAGGCCCAGTACTCTTCAACATCTTCATCAATGACTTGGACAAGGGGATAGATGGGGAACTCATCAAATTTGCAGATGACACCAAACTGGCAGGAATAGCCAACTCTCCAGAAGATAGGCTCAAGATACAGAAGGATCTTGACAGACTTGAACATTGGGCGCTATCAAACAAAATGAAATTCAATGGTGAAAAAAGTAAGGTTCTACATTTAGGCAAGAAAAACAAAATGCACAGGTACAGTATATGTGGTACCTTGCTCAACAGTAGTAACTGTGAGAGGGATCTTGGAGTCCTAGTGGACAACCATTTAAATATGAGCCAGCAGTGTGCAGCAGCTGTCAAAAAAGCCAACACAGTTCTAGGCTGCATTAACAGAGGGATAGAATCAAGATCACGCGAAGTGTTAATACCACTTTATAATGCCTTGGTAAGGCCACACTTGGAATACTGCATACAGTTTTGGTCGCCACGATGTAAAAAGGATGTTGAGACTCTAGAAAGAGTGCAGAGAAGAGCAACAAAGATGATTAGGGGACTGGAGACTAAAACATATGAAGAACGGTTGCAGGAACTGGGTATGTCTAGTTTAATGAAAAGAAGGACCAGGGGTGACATGATAGCAGTGTTCCAATATCTCAGGGGTCGCCACAAAGAAGAGAGAGTCAAACTTTTCTCCAAGGCACCTGGGGGTAGAACAAGAAGCAATGGGTGGAAACTAATCAAGGAGAGAACCAACTTAGAACTAAGGAGAAATTTCCTGACAGTTAGAACAATCAATCAGTGGAACAGCTTACCTCCAGAAGTTGTGAATGCTCCAACACTAGACATTTTTAAGAAGATGTTGGATAACCATCTGTCTGAAGTAGTGTAGGGTTTCCTGCGTAAGCAGGGGGTTGGACTAGAAGACCTCCAAGGTCCCTTCCAACTCTGTTGTTGTTATTATTATTATTATTATTATTATTATTATTATTATTATTATTATTATTATTATTATTATTATTATTATTATTATTATTATTATTATTATTATTATTATTATTATTATTATTATTATTATTATTATTATTATTAAACAACTATAGTGGCTGGAGAATTCTGGGTTTGGAAGTTCAGGGAATTTCCCATCTTGGTGATTTCCAGGTCAGTTGACATCAGCTCCCAGAATTCTCATTACCGTAATTAACCGTAGTGACTGGAATTCTGGGAATTGAAGTCCACATATCTGGGATTGGCCTAGATCAGAGAATACCAATCTAGAAAGTGCACTGATTGGAGTGAGGTAGTTCTAAGTGCTGGGTGTATAGTAACTAAATGTGTGGTTAGAAGGCCCAGATGGCTGAGCCAATATTCTGAAAGAATTGGCTGCATTGTTTGCTTTGAATTTGCAGGGCTAACCTGTGGCTTTTTAAGTAGGCAGCACTGGTGGGTTGGGGTTTGGGGCATGATGTCAATGGGTATGGATGGCAGTGGAAAGGGATGTCTAAAGCTCTTTGAAATCCTCCTTGGGGATGAGGAGATCAACAATTTAGGTTCTGCTGTGGGGAGCCACACTTTTGGTCTGGCAATGTCTGTCAGTTGTTGACTGTGGGAAAAAGTAAAGAGAAAGACTCCTTCAATTTGATCTGGTGATACATGCATGTACCTTTCATGGTAACAATATAGGAATGATTTTCCACGGCCTTCTGCCTAGATTCTTTGTCTTCAGAGAGTCCCTTTGTCTGTCCCAAAAATGTTGCTCAGAGGTATTGCATATGGATGCTTAAGAGTAACATATACAGTAAATAACATTTTCCCTCAAATATACTCTTTGGTTTTATATTGTTACTGACTTATTTTTGTTCTTAATTTTTGTTCTGATTTTTTTGTCTTGCAAAACATTTTAAAATCCCTCCACCACTCTTATAACATATAATATACCAGCAATACAAAGTAATGCTACTTAACAGCTCCAGAATTACTGTGGGTCTCTCTCTCTCTCTCTCTCTCTCTCTCTCTCTCTCTCTCTCTCTCTCTCTCTCTCTCTCTCCCTCCCTCCCTCCCTCCCTCCCTCTCTCCCTCCTCTCTCTCCCTCTCCCTCCCTCCCTCCCTCCCTCCACAGGAGGCATGTCGAATAGTAAAGATGGTGGTCACAATTGTGCAATCTTAAGCACATCCCTTTTCATATTTGTCATGTGTAAAATGGAGCATGGCTTCATTGGTCCAGTTGTGACTGCCATCTTCCCTTTTCTGACCACTCTCCTGTAGACTTCTTTGGCTTTAGATCACTAGTAAGCTTCTCTTGACCCCAGACTGTTGGAAACTGCCTTACAGGATGACTGTATTAATTCCTAGTTTTGGGTACTGGTAGTTAGCACACTTGTGTAAAAGGGCATTTTCCTTTTTCTTTATTCATTGACTATAGGCCTGATACATTTTCAGTAATAAAATCAGCCCATTGTATTTATGAGGCAGTGTTGGGTGGAATGATATGTTGGTGTATCTATCAACATTATAATAAATGTCTCTCTGATTCTTATAAGAGTATTGAATGGAAATAATAGAAGTCTCTGTAAAGGTCAAGAGTGAGAAATCAGGAGGGAAAAATGGTGATTCTCTGTAGAGAATGGTTTGATGCTCATTGAGGCACATTATTTATTGCTGCGAGTTGGACTGAAGATAGATACATGTTGAACTTTCATCTGCAGATTCAGAACCGGAAACATTGCTTTACAAAATCAGAAATATCAGGCTACTGGGGGGAGGTCACAAAACTTAGTCTCAGTCATATATGAATTAATTTGTGCTTCCTTGCAGCTGTTATGAAAGTATTCTGTTAATGCTTTAAAAATGTACACTTTTAAACCATCTTCCATAAAAAAATAATAATCTGAAGCAAAATTCTGTCTCAGTCCTAGACTAGTTTACACAAAACAAGATCCACATAATAGAATAGAATTTACTTTGGAATAAATATTGATATGATTCCTTGACTGTTCTCTCCCTTCCCCCAAGAAGTCCTGGATAAATAAGGATAAGGCCTCCTTTGAAATAGAGTAGGTTAAAGTATCAAGGTCTCAATAGATTGAGGAAGAATTTAGATATGGACGAGCATCTTTTTAAAGGCCTGCATTAAACATTTCTGAAGAATAGTGGAGCAGCAGTGGATAAAATGATGAATCAAAGAGAACAGGACTGATTTGCAGAGATGAGCGGAGCAGGCATTTTGGTTAGTGTTGTTTTACTTTGTGTACTTTTTAAAAAAGGAAATCCACTTCTAAAAAGTAGAATATTTAAATACTTTTTGCTCTGGTTTTGGCAAATTTCCTACCATAAATGGGCAAGAAACAGTGTTTTAAGTCCTGTACTTTCAAGTATAAGAATGATTTTAGAGCTTAAAAAGGAGATTTTCTTTCTGATCCTTACAAATCACCGAACCACTCTGACTTGAGCTGGAACAATAATAGCAAACTTCTGCAGTGGCATTAGGTGAACTAAAAAGAACATGATAGAAGAATGCAAGGGCAGCACACTTCTTAATTGTTGCAAAGGAAACTATAAGGACATATTCATGAAATCATCAAGAGACTTGACATTTACTGTGTTAACTAAGGTCATGCATAATTCCATGACTAATTGTTCCCTCTCTCATTTTATGTTTTCCAAAGTTCTCTGTCTCCTATCACAGTGTACTGTATGTAGGTTAAATAGCATCTATAGCTAAAGGTTCTAAGATTCAGATCAAGAGTAACCCTCCGGCTCTGGTAAGAATGAAAAGTGCAAAAAATCTTTGGAAAGCAATAAGAAAACTGATTCCAAGAGGGCTGGCTGGTTCAACTTCTTGCATTTTTAAAGCTGATTTACACAATGGGCCTATATGGTAAGTCAATGGGAAGGAAGAACAGCAGGACAAAGACTTGAAGGCATGGAATTGCTGATGCATTTTATAATACTAATTATATTTGCTGGAATTAAAAAAGGCTAGGTAAGTAAAATTAGCATTAAGCCAGGAAGAGGCTAAATAGATTACTGAGACAAACAATACATGAGGTAATTTAATAGTGGTAGTCTCATCTAATCGCAGTAATTTCCATTATCTCGTAGGATCATTGAACCTCAACCTCTCTTACTTTTCTATTTTTTTTGTACTAGAACATCTCACTTGTTTTTTTGGAAACTTTCTCTAGCCAGGTTCTTCACAGTAGAATTCTGGTCCTGGTTACCTAATATCAGAGGTGGGTTCCTACCATTTCAGACCGGTTCTATAGAACCGTTAGTAACTTGGCAGCCTGGGTCACTGGAACCAGCAGCGACCCAGGCCTGCCACACCACTGAGCCAGTTCTCTCGGCGGCACCATAGGCACAGCCATCTTGTTTTTTGCTTCTGCACATGTGCAGGAGCTTTTTTTTAGTACTGTACATGCTCACACAAAGCGTGCCCTCTCGTGCGTCGCGTCCCTGAGCGAACTGGCAGTAGCAGAATCCGGAACCCACCCCTGCCTGATATCCTGGCTTAATGAATAGGGTGGGGGTTACACTCTAGAGATACTTATCCAGAAATCCTGGATTAATTTTTAACAGTGAACCTTTGTTACTACTGTTTTGTCCTTGAATACATTGGAATGCAAAGCGTTGCTTGAAAGCCATGGTGCAATGAACAATGACAGATTTGGAATGAGAGATCCAACCAAGTCAGATGATTCCTGTTTACTTATAAAGTATATCCATCTTGTAGGGCAAAATGTAGGTGGAGGTGGAAAAGAGCATCTTTGAAAACTAATGGAAGGAAGGTATAGAAAGCATTCTCAGTGCTTTGTCTTCTGAAGATTTTTTCTTGAGAGTTTCTTTGGCTGCACCCCCATATTAAGGAGAAGGCTTCTGCATGGCAGCCATTTTGAGAATGGCAGCAAAGACGGTTTGGGTACCAGTTAAAATATTTGACCAGGGATCTGCAAAGCCCCTGGTTCAAATCTCAGTGTCGCCAAGATAGTAATTTTAATATCCCCATCCCTACCCAGATGTACAAAGGGGACAAAGATATATAGCAACATTAAGGCAATTGAAGCAAGCTGAAATTGTTCAGTTGATTACTGAAAAAAAATTTCTTTTTGAAATGTACTGTTATTTCTAAGATTATTTTAAAAAGAAACCATAGAGAAAGACTTTCCATTTTTTAAATGTTACACAAATACAAATATTTTGCTAATGTCCAAAATGCCCATTCTGGCCCTATGTAGAACAGGATGAAAGTGGACAAATAGATGTGGATGCACACCCAGCCTTCAACCTGAAGGTTCAGAAGAAGTAAGGAATAAGTTATTCATGGTTAGAGGTACCTGATTAGCCATACCAGAGTTGTATAACTATGGGTGTTTTGCTCCCTTCCATAAAAATGAATTATTGCCTTTTTGCAGGGTGAAAATGATGGGCTAATCTTCCAATACCATCTGAAATGGCCTAAGCTTGCCAGGAAAATGGAAGGTCACAATGGAGGTTTCGCCACCTGAACTCTATGAACACATTGTCTATGGAGATTCTCAGTCATCCAGGTCATGGTTGTCCCAAAGGTGCTTTTTCAAGAGACAACTGGATTTTCTGATTACTGGACTTTCTGTTGCCTCTTGAAAAAGCACTTTTGGGAAATCTGTGAGCATGTTCTATACTTTGGGTACTGAATACACAATTAGCACGTGCAGTTTAAAACCATGGTGTTGACATGCATACAATAAGCACAATCTTAATGACATGCCCATGCAGTTTTGTTGGCAACAATATAGAAGTAGATTGTCAATATGGAAGTGGTTTCTGTTTTTTTTTTTAGATTTTCTGGTTTATCCCTGAGGTTTTCTATGCTCTCTCCCTTCCAAGCACTAATCAGATATGCTTAATTATTTGAGAATAATCAAGGTGTTGCTACCTGGAAAAGCAAACTCAATCAAATCTTCTCTGGCAAATGTGATTAGCAGGCTGCTGCCATGATCCCATTCACTCTTCTGCCTACCTAGTCATTTTTACTGAACAAAAAAAAGTGGGAAACGAAAAGAGAAACAATATTCTGTGAGTCTATTGTGTAATACGTGAGTCAGGGCTGTGTGCAGAGTTTGAGGAAAGGTGCAAGAGCTGAGCTCTTTATCATGGAAAATCTCTTCTCTCTTGAAGCAGTT
>JALIGW010000051.1:3610000-3665000 GCA_023053685.1 Diadophis punctatus similis | reverse complement strand
CAGACCAATACTGGATGTTGTTTTCCCTTTCTGCCACACTGAGGAAACACAACTCCTTCTGTTGGAATGAAAAAGCAAACCTGACCATTGTCCCTGAAATTCCTGGATAATTTGATGTGAATCTCTGAAATAGAGAATAAACGTTCATATCTGGTGCGTCTTTATTTTGCAGTAAGTCCTACTGTGCTCCTTAGATGTGTGTAGATATCCTCCTTACTAAATCCACTGAAAATTAAAATGTAAGACTGTAGCCATAAACATACTTCTTCTATTCAGGTGTTCTGGCTGTAAGAAATAAATATACTTCCTCTGGAGCAAATAAGCTGAACTCCATAAGACTTCCTTAAGAGTCCTCCCACTGAAAAGTGTTGCTGCTTGGAAGAAGGATAAATATAATTTCTAAGTGCTGTTCATACTTACATTACTTGGAAATTTATTCCATTGACCTTAATTGGACTTATGCTATGCATGATTTTTATTGATTATTGGGTCGCTGCATCTCTTACATTTTAAATTCTACCAATTATATTATGCAATAGCTTATAGTGTTCCAGCCGCCTTTTGTGCTATGCTGTGTCCTATTTCCTTATCAGCGCTTGATGAAAGATAAATGCAGCATATCACATCTTCTTAGAGTGCATTGAAGCTGATGCATCTTCTAGAATCTTGTATTTCAGATTTTTCTTGTTTGTTGCATTTGGTAATTAACAATCAATACTTGATATGATCTCATTTGCCAATGATTTGATACTTGGCAGCTGAGAAAGTATTTAGTATTTGACTGTGGGTGGCACTTGTCTTCTGATAATTGATAACACATAGCAGCTAATATTTTTTTCTTTCCATATTTGATAACTGATGCTTGATCATAATTAATAACAGTGCTCTCTAAATAATATGTGATTTGCTATTATCATTTCAGATTATTTTTATTTATTAAAATGGCACACTGAAGCCTTGAGGATTCAGCCTTTGCTGCAACTTTAACGTCCACGTTCTGTGGATGTTAAATGCGCATAGGCTGAATCCTCAAGACCGCAGATGACCCCCAAAAGCCCTAAGGGTGGGCCCCAGAGCTCCTTCCCAAATTTGTCATCAAACTTACAAAAAGAGATAAAGCATGATAAATAATCATATTAACTGTATTTAGAGGTTTAATATTGTCACGGTGTGAATATTGTCAGTTGTATGTCTATGCAGGGTGATGCACCCCTATTCTAATATTATGGTATATTCTAATATAAGCAGAACATGTGATATGATGAGTGCGCATGTCCACATTCCTAAACCACCATTAATTTCTCTTTTTGACTTGACTCTGACCTGAACGGTCGCGTTTTCTTAGCAAAGATGTAATTATTCAGGATTTATTGTTTTTATACTGAAATAAATATTTCTATTACACTTTTAATCTCGGCTTTATTTCTAACTGTCTGAATTCCAAGCAAAAATCCAAATCGCCTCTATGAGATATTATTCTCACCCCAACAAATATAATCTTAATTAAACCGGTTTTGAATTCATTCAGCAAAAGGTTTCAGCTTTTGCTTTGCCCTGATTTACCTGGTTTTTGAAGTACAACCCACAGCACACCATCCAAAAGCTGAATGGGGGGGGGGACGGGGGAGGGTTATACAGCATTCTTTTCAGGGGTGAAATCCTCTGAAGTCTGCTACCGGTTCATTTTGCACACACTTCATGCGCGCATATGCGCTGTGCACACATGCAGGCACTACCGTGCAGCACTGAAAAAGGAGCATTTTGAAGCCATCAGAGTCTGCAAAGGTAAGTAAAACAGCGAGGGGGGGAAGCAGCTGTGCTGTGCTATTTAGATTAGCTAGAAAGCAGAAAATCCTGCTTTCTAGCTAATCTAGATCGTGCGGCACAGCTGATCGTCGGATATACCGGTTAGCCTGAACCGGTAGCATTTTTTACTACCGGTTCAGGAGAACCGGTCCGAACCGGTATCATTTCACCTCTGATGCTTTTCCTGTAGCACACCAAAGAGGCTTTCAGTTGCAGATAGACCCAAGAGTAGTGTTTCTCAACCTGGACAACTTGAAGCCGTGCGGACTTCATCTTCCAGAATTCTGGGATTGAAGTCCACACATCTTAAAGCTGTCAAGGTTGAGAAATACTGCCCAAAAAAGGTGAAGGAACAAAGAGGAGGACTATGTGACTATTTCAGTTACACAGGGCCATCCATGGAGGGAGGTGAAGAAGGTGTCAAAATCTGCAAGAAGGTAGGTACAGTTTCATGATTGAAGCCTTGTGTGGAGGAATGGTAGTCTTCTAGGTGTTACTAAACTATAATTCCCAGGTCCCTCCCCCATTTATGGCTATGTTGGCTGAGTGCTATAAATCATAGATAATCCTCTATTCACTCCTTTACATCATCTAAACATTTGAATCACAACATCTTAAGGCTGGACTGTTTCAAGTGATCCTAAGAAATAGAATGGCATGGCTAAATAGCTTATTCTATAGAAACACAGTTTTGATAGTAGGGCTGAAAGAAAACAACACTGTAATGTATTTGAAAGTCCATCCAGTACATGCATGATTTAAAAACTAAGAAGCATAGGCAGGGAGAGTATGGGTCTTGAAGTTGCCCTCAGCACTTTCTGGTGGGATAGTAAGCGATTGACAAATCAGATGGCCACTTCCCTCTCCATTAAGATGAGGAAGTGTGCCATATTTCTCCTTCAGTTATGGTGCATATTTCTAAATCCACATTCCTACATTGAAATTGACATATGCATTTTTCATGCAGATTTTATGATGTTTCATTTTGTTCCTTGTATGTACACTGAGAGCTTATGCACCAGAAACAAATCCCTTGTGTGTCCAATCACAATTGGCCAATAAAGAATATTCTATTCTATTCTATTCTATTCTATTCTATTCTATTCTATTCTATTCTATTCTATTCTATTCTATTCTATTCTATTCTATTCTATATTCCATTCCATTCCATTCCATTCCATTCCATTCCATTCCATTCCATTCCATCTTCTACTCTACTCTACTCTACTCTACTCTACTCTACTCTACTCTACTCTACTCTACTCTACTCTACTCTACTCTACTCTAGACCTTTTGTTCTATGAACAAGAGATAATCTACTGGAGAAAAATGGGCTATATCCAGAAGTGCTCTGATCCTGTCTTTATATACATGACTACAATAGTATGAAATGAAAATACACACTTTGCTTGCAGAAGGAGGATGGCAAAGGCAACTTGTATTGGCTTTGAGTAGTTATGCATTCTGTTTTCTAAAAAAGAAGACAGGAGGGATGGGAGAGGAAGAATGCCTGAAAGATAACAAAAAGGACCTATTGTTCCTTTCCAGAGAATTAGCAACCGTAGTATCTTTTGTATTTTGTACTTGTCTCCCATCTCATTATGACTGTTCACAACAGGATAAATGTCTCTCTCTTGCTGCCCTTTGCCTTCTCTTCTATATGTTCACCTTTCTCTTCATCTAAAGAAATTCTGTCTAAATTCCTTGAGGGGCTGACCCTTTCTTAGCTTTAGTTTATGTGCCTTTGCTTCTTCTATTTGACACTCTCAAATAGCATTGTAGGATCTCACTTTCATTCAGTTCAGGATTTTGTACTCCTCAAGTGAGATTCTATCCAACCATTCCACTATCATCCTACCAAAAAAGCTAATTGGTATATGTTTTTTAAAAAAATCCTCAGAATCCCTATCTAAATCATTTTAGTTACATTATAAAAACAATCCTTGTCTTTAAAATTCCATTGATCACAAACAGAGCACAAGGTAGTAAAAGGTCTGAGGAAAAACAACAATTTAAATCTATCAGCTCTTGGAATAAAATGATAAGCAGTAACTATGTTTTCCCCTTTAAAGTTTATTTATTTATTATTTTATTTTATTTATTTGTTGTCAAACATTTAAAAGATAGTAGGTATTTGTATAAACATAACATAAACAAAGAAGTACAGATAAATGAGGACAATAGGACAGTAAGACAGGGACGGTAGGCACAGTGGTGCGCTTATGCATGCCCCTTACAGACCTCTTAGGAATGGGGTGAGGTCGACTGCAGACAGTGTAAAGTTAAAGTTTTGGGGGGTTTGGGGAAGAAACCACAGAGTCAGGTAGTGCATTCCAGGCATTGATTACTCTGTTGCTGAAGTCGTATTTTCTGTAGTCAAGTTTGGAGCGGTTTACATTAAGTTTGTATCTATTACGTGCTTGTGTATTGTTGCGGTTGAAGCTGAAGTAATCATTGACAGGAAGGACATTGTGGTATATGATTTTATGAACTACATTTAGATCAGATTGAAGGCAACGTAGTTCCAAATTGTCTAATCCCAATATTTCAAGTCTGGTGGCATGAGGTATTCTATTGCGAGCAGAGGAGTGGAGGACTCTTCTTGTGAAATATTTCTGGACTCTCTCGATTGTATTAATGTCTGATATGCAGTGCAGGTTCCAGACAGGTGAGCTGTATTCAAGAATTGGTCTAGCAAATGTTTTGTATGCTCTGGTTAGCAGTGTAATATGCCAGAGAAGAAGCTACGCAAGATTAGATTAACAACTCTTAGTGCCTTTTTGGCAATGTTGTTACAACATTGGGGTGGGCTCTGGCACTTAGGTCATTAGATATGAGTACTCCAAGGTCTTTGACAGAGTGAGGGTCATCTACAAGGTCGTGTCCTCTAAGTTTGTATTTTGTGTTCTGATTCTTTTTGCCAATGTGTAAGGCAGAGCATTTGTTGGTTGAGATTTGAAGTTGCCAGTTGTTTGACCATTCTGATACATGGTCAATGTCTTTTTGAAGGGTAGAAGTTGGTCAAGTTCTCCCACCTGAGGCAGTCCAACATATTTAATATTTACCTGAATGTATTTATTATATCCACATAATTACGTATTGTAAAATTTCTGTTCCTCCCCCCAGGAACTTAAACTGGCACACATGAGCAGGTTGTCTTCATTGTATCCTCACAAACAATATTCTGTGAGACAGGTTAAGAGACAAAGACATTCCTATAGTTACCCAGGATGTTCCATGATCATGTAGGGATTAGAACCAGGGCTTTCTGGTCCCTATCCAACACCTTACCAATATACTGGTAAGGCTTTTGTCTTCCGATTGTCATTGATGCTATGTTAATTTTGGCATTGATGCTATGTTAATAAGGCATTGATGCATTGTTAAGTAAGAAATTAATGTGATGGTTGATTACAAGAAAGTGGGGCAATAGTTTGTTGGTCAAGGCTCACACTTTCATTTTAGAGGGCTCAAGGACATGAAATGGTTGGGATTGAATTGGTGGGCAGAGATGATACTTGAGGAGAATTTGAGGGCTATTCTGTTCCCAGATCAAAATGGCAGAAGACTTTGCTTTCAGTTTCAAGGCACTATGGAAAGGAACTTCAAGGTTTGTATGAGTTGGAACTAATGCAGCGCTGGGATCACAGATTACTCAGTCCACCCCTAGAGTACAGCTGTGACCACAGATTTCTTTAGCTTTTGGTTATTATTCTATTCTATTCTATTCTATTCTATTCTATTCTATTCTATTCTATTCTATTCTATTCTATTCTATTCTATTCTATTCTATTCTATTCTACTCTACTCTACTCTACTCTACTCTACTCTACTCTACTCTACTCTACTCTATTCTCTCCCTCTCCCCCTCCCTCCCTCCCCCTTGCACCTTTAAACCAGTGTTGACCCCTTGTGACTGCCTCGACTACTCTCTGCAGTTTTCTGTGTAAAGACACACACTTTTCAGAAGTTGTTTGCCCTTGCCTCCTTCCTAAGGCTAAATTTTAACAAATTAAGAATTAGTTTTGGATTAAGAGCATGATTCATTGTAATTAATTTCTCTGGTCTTCAGATCTAGGGCTTTTAGTTCTGTCTTAGTCCAGTCCACTATTCTTGCTGCGTAACTAATGACTGGAGTTGCTCAAGTGCTAATTGCCTTGATAGTATTTTCTTCACTGAATCTGGACTTTAAATTTGTCTTCACTCTCATGACAAATTGACTTCTAACTTTCTTCCTTTTTGACTTCCGTGTGCTTGATGTTGTCAGCTTAAAGGATGCCCAGGTATTTGTAGAGATTGTCTTCATCCAGACACTTGATGTTATTTCCATAGGCCATCTTGATTACTTCAGTTTTCATCATCTTTCCCCTGTTGATGTTGGATGCTTGTCTGTTTGAATTCTAAAGTTCCAGAGCACTTTTGCTTCTACATTTTCTATTATTTTGTCTATTTTGTGGTCCCATCAGTCCTTGCTTGCAAGAAAATGGTATTTCTTGCAGATGGTTATAGTTTATTGCATAGTCACCTGTGGATTTGGCATTTTCATCCACCCATTGAGTCCTTCCCAAGGACCTGGAATAGGCAGATGTTGTTGTTTGATGATGCTAAATGAATTATTATTCTATTTTTGGATTATTCTAATACTTTGGACAACATTGTGTTATTTATTGTAATTTTTGGAGAATCCTTTGAATCCTTATAATTCATAATCCTGCATACCTTTATATCCAACCAGTGGCTTGTATTTTCTTATTCTTGATGCTGTTTTCATTTAGAACACATGACTATGAGATTTTATTAAAAGCATTTACCTTTCATTGCTAGTCAGCAGAGGGTTATCCTGTTTATTTTGGCTATTTCTTTTTTTTAATGTTTAACATTTTTATTGAGTTATAAGATAAAATAAGATACAAAATGCAAAAGTAAATAGGAGAATGGTGCGGAGGAAGAGTGGGAAGAGAAGTGAGGAAGGGTAGGAAAAAAAGAAAAAAACATTGACTTCTGACTCTCTGTTGCAGTAAATTAAGATATTAACAACAAATCACAACTTTTTGTTTTTTCATAATAACATAAACATAAACATAAACATAAACATAAACATCACAACATCATCATCATCATCATCATCATCATCATCATCATCATCATCATCATCATCATCTAAACAAGCCATTTCTATGAAGATCTTTCAATCTAATTGGTAAAACCCAAAATCAAAGTTTCATTCTTTTCCACTTCAAGCACCAAGTTCAGAAGTGGTCTCCATGTGGAAACAAAAGAACTTATGTTCTTTTCTTTAATCAAAGTAGTCAGTTTTGCCATTTCAGCCAACTCCATCAACTTCTGCAACCGTTCGTCCATAGTAGGAATCAAAGTGTCCTTCCATTTTTGTTAGTTTGGCTATTTCTTCACCAATCACCACTGAAATGAAACTCCTAAATTGCTCACCTGGAGTAAATATCTCACTTGAATTGAAAAAGGTTTCACTCCACCATTTTATTTCCTCTCTTACTATGGCGTATTGTATTTCCTTGTTTCATCACTTTGATAACTTCCTTCCTCGGTTGCCTTAATTTAACTGACTTCCACTTATTTTTCATATTGATTTTTTCCTCTTAAAATACTTTCGTTTCCTTTTTATTTTTAAACACCCCTTCTTTAACTATGTGGTGATACCTCTTTGGTCCATGAACTTGGCCAACATTGTTGATCCTGGAAGTGATTCTTTTGCAGGAGTTCTCTGTAAACAACCTCTTTCTGTCCTACGTTTTGATATTCCTTGTTTTCATATTTTATTCCTGATCGTTGTCATTGTCTTCCTGCTGATTTTCTTCTTCAAATGCCTTCTTAAGACCTAATCTTATGGCTGAAAGATTTCTCAACATTTATTCTCACTGTGATTTATTCGTTGAGTTTCTCTCTCTCTCTCTCTCTCTCCCTCCCTCCCTCCCTCCCTCCCTCCCTCCCTCCCTCCCTCCCTCCCTCCCCCCCCCTCTCTCTCTCTCTCTCTCTCTCTCTTTTCCTTGCATATGTTTTGCTATTTAGACTCTGTATAATGGCAGGCCACTTTTCTAACTGTGAAACTTCCAGTGTCTGAGTTTGGAAATCAATATATAAACACCATATTACCTATAAATT
Organism: Diadophis punctatus similis; assembly: GCA_023053685.1. Taxonomy (NCBI): domain Eukaryota; kingdom Metazoa; phylum Chordata; class Lepidosauria; order Squamata; family Dipsadidae; genus Diadophis; species Diadophis punctatus. Next base: position 3,657,056 of record JALIGW010000051.1, on the reverse strand, counting down.
TTAAAGAGCTTTTGTATATATTAGCTCCAGCTTTCATTGGCCTACATTCATCATGATTGTCCGGGCATGTCAGTAGTCGTACTGCACAACATTCATCCCCCTTTGATCTAAACCTATCACTATTGATTATCTTGGCATAATTTAAAAAATATGAGAAGTTTACAATCACGCTTGATGATCTGCAAACCATTTTTCCTAATCAAATGGGGTAACTAGTCATGGTTGATTGGGGAGAAGAAAAAGGCACCTTGGATCTACGCAAAAGGCGATTCTCATCCATCAATTCAGATCGCCCTGGTTTTGTGGGTTGAAAATTGGTTAGATGGATTTTGCAGCTAAGTTCTAATGAACTCTGTCTGGAATTAAACCTGAGATTAGAAAGTTTAAAAAGTTTTGCATTTTGCCAAGAGAATTTTATTCTATTCCCACCCATGGATTTGCATGGATTTACCCATTGCTATATTTAGGGATTACAATTAATGGGTAGCAAACTGAAAATGGGCACAAACAAATCAACCACACCAGGACCACATTTGTCTCCAATCTTTAAAAAGCTAGCTATATACTGCTGGATTTAAAAGTTTTGTTTGGAACATATGCTGAACAACCTATTTGTTTTTCTTCCTCTTGGATGGCAGATAGTAGTGGAGGATCACCAGGGAGTAGAGACAGAGCGAAGAGTCAGTGTGATGGTACTTCCAAACTAGGTTATTATTATTCAATTTATTATTCAATTTATTATGTAAAATATCATGCCGACTCAGATCTAGAAACAGCTTTATGACAAGAACAAACATTCTTGAGGGTATACGAGGTGACCATCAAGCAAGGAATAACATTAAAAAATCCCTTATACTCAGGGGCGGGTTCCTAATTTTTTACTACCACTCTGTGGGTGTGGCTTGCCAGGCATGCGGGCGTGGCTTGCCGGTCATATATTAGTTATTTCAGAGAGATGTTACTACTATTTTTGCTATTTTATACCTTACATGAAAAGCTTTGCATACAAAGTGTGTGTTACACCATGGCAACACAGCAACCTTTATATGCAGAAAATGTTATAGTTAAAAGACAAGCAAGTCTCATACAGCATTTTTGGTTTCAGTCATGGATTCCTTAGACGAAAATATTGAGGACTGTTAAAAGAACAGTATCTTTTAACAGTCCTCAATGTTTTCGTCTAAAGAATAACAGTATAAAACTGTATAAAATTAACAGTATAAAAGGTTAAGCTTTCGGAAAATGCCCACTTTGGGAAGCTTTAGGCAAAAGCGAAGGAAAAGTGTCAAATGCGAGCTTCTTATTATTTTCAAGCAAAGGGATGGGGAAAGACTTAATTGTCAGGTTTCTGGGTATGCGCAGAATATTTTTTTTTTTAAAAAAATGGTGGTGCCCAGGCACCGGCAACCGACCGCACCGGTACTGTGACGTCACCAGTGGGCCGCTACCGGTGCTATAGAGTGGACTGCACCGGTAGGAACCCACTACTGCTTATACTACTTGGAAGACCCTGAATAGGTTGAGAGTTGGAGTTAAATTTAAAACCAATATGCTCAAGTGGAGGCTGTTAGTGGATAACAACATGCTATGTGAATGTGGAGAGACACAGAGATCGGTCCATCTGCTGGTATGTTGGCTACTACCAGAAACCTATACTGATAATGACTTATTTTTGCCCAATGACAAAGCCAAAAAGATGGCGTCATTCTGGCAGTTTAAAGTTTATTCTAGACCCGTGATGGCGAACCTATGGCACGCGTGCCAGAGGTAGCAAGGAGAGCCCTCTCTGTGGGCACATGCACTGTCACCAGCTGCTCCCTTCCGGGTTCTGGTGTGCATGCTGGTCTTCGTGCGAAGACCAGCTGTCCAGCGTGCATGCGTGCACCGGAACCTGGAAGAGAGCAGCTGTCCGGCACACATGTGCATGACGGAACCCGAAAAAACAGCTGGCCGCCACGTGCATGCGTACCGGACAGCTGCTCTCTTCCGGGTTCCGGCGTTCCGGCACGCACACATGCTCCAATTTCAGCATTCAGTGCTGAAAAGATTAGCTGTCACTGTTCTAGACACCGAAGTTGACGAAGAATTATGCAAATGCTCTCTTTAAAAACTTTATTGGGAGTATAGGCATAATTTTTTGTATACTGTATTTATTTGTTACTTTTATTGCTTCTTCCTTATTTTTCTTCCTTCACCCCTCCCTTCCCAATTAAGTAATCAACCCTCAATTACCAGGGCTTGAAGGAAACTGATTCCTAGAATTCCCCCCTCCCCCCCAAATTGTGTTGGTGAAATTCAATGGCAACCACCTGATTTTCAGTGCTGCATTTTTAAAAACCTTTTTCAGGGAAATAAATAGATGGTTTAAAACAGATGTTGCTTCCACAAACATGTTGGGCTTAACTATGTCAGTAGGCAAACCTTTTGTGGCGCTTGGAAGTCAAAATCTTTAGCAAAAGAATATATCTCCCATTGCAGGTTATCTGCCCGAGTGGATATGGAGAATTTTGCCTGAAAGCCCCAAGCTGAACCAGAAAATCAGTCCACAGAAACCAGCAGATAAAGAAACCAGCAGATAAAGCAAAAGACCATTGGCTGGTGGCATTTGTTATATATGTTCTCTTCATGCACATACAATGGTTTGTTAAAGGAGTCTCTCAATAAAAATGGCAAGATCCGGGAATTACTGTTAATTGGTTGGTTGCAGTACTCACTATGGGCCAGCAAAGGCTATCCAAGAGGGAGGAGCATGGAGGTTTACTAATAAAAGAACTTCAGTAGTCATCTACCCAGAGGTGGGATCCTACCGGCTCTAACTGGTTCTTTAAAACTGTTAGTAAACCGGTGGTGACATCATGGAGCTGGTTCTGTCGGTGCCGGTCTGTGGGTGCCGCCATCTTGGATTTTGCTTTTGCGCATGTGCAGAAGCTAATTTTTGCTTCTGTGCATGCGCAGAAGGTATTTTTTTTATTATTTTCCAGGAAGGGACGCATGCACTTCCGTCGCGATGTGAACCAGTGGGGAAGGTAAGTAGAACCCACCCCTGCATCTACCTAACATATATATAGCCAGAGCTAGAGAAATGTGGAGAAAAATTCAGGGGAAATCCAGGATAGGCTTGAATTATAGAAGTAGCACTTATACTGCTTCATAGTGCTTTTACAGTCCTCTCTAAGCAGTTTACAGAGTCAGCATATTGCCCCCAATAATCTGGGTCCTCATTTTACCCACCCTGGTTCTCTCCTGGAATTCAATGCAGAGGGAGGTCCCAAATGTTATCATTTCTCATTTTTGATCTCACTATGCTTTGTTGCTTGTTTTTTTAAAACCAAAAGGGAGAAAATGTCAAGAAAGGAAAGATTTTGGAGCTACAGGATGTCTTTTCATTGTTAGCTTCAGAACCTCCTAGTAGTACAGGAAACCCAAGGGGGATTGGAGCTCAGCTGATATAATGTAGCCCAGAGGAGATGGTTGGTGTAGTAAGAAGTATTTTTCTCTCTCCATAGTTCTCACCAACATTGCAAATCTTTTAACAGATTGTTAGGATTGGGTGCTGGAGACCACTTCATGGACAGAATCCCAATTGCAGTCATAATTATTATGTTATGGTCTTCAAGGACATAATGCTCATCAAGTTATTAATTACTAATTCATTCTGCTGAATAAATAGCACTTATGATTGATGATGAAACTGGTAATTGGACACACTCAAGGGCAATCCTCAAGAGAACCACATTTCTGTAAGTATGACATAATAACAGCTAAGAAATCTATGTGAATGTAAAAAAGTGTATTAAGCCACTGTGAATTAAATGGGTGCAGCACCCATAGGTAACTGAATCACAATTTACTGACTTAATTTTCTTAGTTTGTGGACACACTGAATCATCTGCCCAATAAGCTAAACTGAAATAAGCTGGCTATTTTTCGTTCAATATATTCTATATAGGGACTCTAAATCCCTATACATATATATTTGGAGGAGAAAAAGAGAGGGAGCAATATTGAGCAAAAACTGGGTAGATAACATTGTCTTGAATCCAGGGTAAGACTACAATTATATGTATTGTCTGAGTTCAAATGTTATAGCACCACTCAGAGTCACTCTGTGAGTGAGAAGGAAAGTTCTTAAATTTGATATATAAATAAATAAACAAAATATTAAGGTGTCCTGCTTTATTTGCAGTCTATTCAATAAGCCATATTAGTTGAGCTTATATACGATATAATAAATAATGGCCTAGAAATCACAATGGCTAAGTTCACACAACATGCTAAGGTAAATTCAATCCAATTTCTGATATCATAACAAATAAATCCATGGGGGACTTATAGGGAAGAAATGACAGACTGAAGAGGGCTCTGCAAAAAGTGCAGCTGGTGATCTTGGCGGTATGAAGAACCAGTGAGTAGACTGGCTCTTCAATAATTCCTCTCTGAATAAGGAGACGACTTGAGATTGCCCACAACTTCTCCAGACAATTACTTATTGTGAGAAGACAACAAAATTGTGATTTCTAGTGGGTTTAGATCTTTGGGAGAGGGGGGAATAGCCATGTTTTTCAAACCACAGTCAACATCTTTGAAAAGACACAAAGTTACTTTCTTTTCCAATGACTTTCAGAAATTGCTAATTAATTCTTTTCAACTATTAGGAATGTTTGGATGGACAAATTTGACAGTATCAGGTGAGTTTTCTGTCAATTCTTAGTAAACGAATTTTAACTACCAGTTTAAGAAGGGATTTTTTTTTTGTAATAAACAGCAAAAGGGTGATTGAAACTGCTTTTAGAAAGCTACAAATGGACTAACAATCCAAATAAATTTGAAATAAGATTTTGGAATTAATTATAAGGGATCCTTTCTGTGGGGAAATGCTTTTGTTTTGACTTTTTTAAAAGAAAAAATAATACTGAAAAGATTTTAAATAAGTCTTTTAAAACAGACACTAGGGGGAACTAGAGGGAACTAGAGGGAACTAAAAATTACAATTAAAGGAGACCATTTAAATTTGATTCACAACTACAGAATGAAGCAAAATATTTTTAACATTGGATATACTGAAGGATATTTTTGACCAATGGATCCAAATGTTAATTCTAATAATGTCTGCCTCTATAAATAGACTAAATGATGTTATGGATGAGGAGCAAGTTCAACCTGATAAGATTGAGAATGATATGGAACTCACTCGGTGAGTTTCCACTTTTGTCATTTTGAAGGTGCTTAAGTTCTTTAAAACAGTTAATAGGCAATTTCTGAACGCGATTAGCAAAGGAAGTGCAAACGTAACATCTTTTGAAAGTTCCAGCTGCCCCTGGGCAAGAATGGCAATTTCTCTTTCCTGGTTTTGCCATCCTCTGGAGATTTGCTTTGTAGTCTCCACGTGAGGAGCAACTATATGGAATGCAACTTGGGCAATCTCAAGTCCTCTCTTTCACCCAAGAGGCCCCAAGGAGCCAATCTACACATCGCCTCCTTAGAAAAATATGGAGCCCTCTGTTGTCTGCCATTTCTTCCCCAAAAGTCATATAACCTAGCATCTGAATATCTTTTCCAAGGCTAACCTGGGAAATATTTATTGATTTCTGATTCTTTTATTATTGATAGTTGATCCTTAAAAGCAGAAACTATCCACCATTTCCATGTCTTCATTGTTAATTCTACAGGTACGGGTTCTGTACCTGTGGTTATGTATTTGATCTTTAAAGTTAATGTCAATACATTTTTATTGTGCTCCTTGACTTTTATTACTAAAGCTTGCAGAACATTTTTATTTCCGGCTATCAGGGTAGTATCATCAGCATAGTGTACTGCTGTTTCTTCCTTTGGTGTTAAAACCATGGTTATTTTTCCCCAATTCAGCTTCTCTCAACATATACACACAAATCTACAAATCTGCAATAGATTGAATAAACAAGGAAAGAGTATACAACCTTGTCTTAACCCCCTTGCCAACCTGGAGCCAGTCTATTTTTCCATGTTCTATCTGCACTGTGGCTTCCTGACCTGTATATAGATTTTGCATGAGGACAATGAAATGTTTTGGGATTCCCATTTTTCTAAGCACATTCCATAGCTTGACACGATTGATATAATTTAAGGCCTTTTTATAATCAATGAAGCTCCTATTGACCTTTTGGGGGGGCTTTCTTTGGCTTTCTCAATTTTCTAGTGTGCATCAGCAATAACAAGACTCAAGTTCCTTACTTTTTCTAATGTCAACTTGAACATCTAACACCTTTCTCTCTGTGTAGGGCTCTAATCTGTGTTGGATGATTCTAAGCATTATTTTGCTATCTTGTGAAATTAAGAATACTGTATGATAGTTTGCCCATTCCATTAAATCTTCTTGTTTTGGTATGGAAATTTATGGACTACAAATAAAAGAACCCTTTTCCAACAGTGACCACAGCATCATTGACTTTTGTCTCAATATATGTCCTTACAAAAATCATAATAATGATGGGATCCCCAGTTATAACTTAAAAAAAGCCAACTATGATCTCATAGACACTGACCTCTCATCTCTTGATTGGCAAATCACTGGCTGCAATACTGCCGAAGAACATTATAACATTTTTTTTGCTCGAAGTCAAAAGAGTCATTAAACTATACGTACCACTAATAACCCCCAAACCAGAAAAAACAAATTGCCCATAACAATAAGGAAGTTCCAATCAAAAAAAAAATCTCTATGGTGAAAAAACAAAACTGGCTACATATCCAACTTTAAAAGCTGCTACAAAAACTTATGCCACCAGATAAAGACCGAATGCACCAATTATCATATCAAACAAGAGGAAAACCTTCTGCACACGAAATCCAACCATGCCTTCTATAATTTTGTAAACAACAAACTTAAAGACTCGAGATCCATTCCACCCCTAAAAGGACCTAACAATAAAGACTGTAATGATGAAAACGTTAAAGCCAACCTCTTTAACACATTCTTCGGCTCAGTCTTTGTAAACAACAACAACTCATGCTCAGTATTTCCTAGTCGTACCACAAATAATTACAATGATCTAATAAATATTGATTTTACAGAAGATAACATTGACTACGCAGTCTAAAACCATCTCTATCTATTACACCTGATGGACTATGTGCCTACTTCTTAAAAAAGCTTTCCACTGCCTTAGCAGAACCTCTAAGCATAATCTTTGAAAAATCTTTCAGGACCAGCTCCTTGTCCAACCTATGGTCACTAGCCACGGTCATCCCTATCTTCAAAAAGGGAGACACCAGCCTAGTTGAAAATTACAGACCAATCTCTTTATGTTGCATCACCTGCAAAGTCATGGAATCAATCATTAACCAATCCATTATCCTCCACTTAGAGACAAACAACCTACTCTCTAACAAATAATTTGGTTTCAGAAAAAAATTATCCTGTAATCTGCAACTCCTACACTGCAAAAACATATGGACTACACCAGCTGTGGGTTGCTCCCGGTTTTGCCCAGTTCTGCGAACCGGTAGCGGCGGTGGTGGAAGGCTCCACCCACCTGCCCAGGACACTTCTGCACATGCGCAGAAGCGTTATGTGCATGCGCACGAACTGGTAGCAACAGGTTTTAGAACCCACTAGTAGACTATACAACTCGATCAGGGCAAAGCAATAGATGCAATTTACATAGATTTCTGTAAAGCCTTTAATTCAGTGGTACACGACAAACTACTTCTAAAACTAAAATCTTGTGGCATTTCTGGACCCCTGCATAAATGGATAACTGCATTCCTGTCAAACAGGCAACAAGTGTTAAAATAGGGAGCGCTCTATCAAATCCTGTACCTGTTAACAATGGTGTCCCCCAAGGCAGCGTTTTAGGACCAACACTCTTTATACTTTACATAAATGACCTTTGCAATCTTATTAAAAGCAACTGTGTTCTCTTCGCTGATGCTGTAAAACTATTCAGCACCACCAACAATGCTTCTACCCTTCAAAAAGATCTTGACTATGTGTCAGAATGGTCAAACAAGTGACAACTTCAAATCTCAACCAACAAATGCTCTGTCTTACACAGTGGGGAAAAAAAATCAAAACATAAAATATAAATTGGATGGACACAACCTTGTAGATGACCCTCACTCTGTTAAGGACCTTGGAGTACTCATCTCTAATGATCTAAGTGCCAGAGCCCACTGTAACAACATTGCCAAAAAGCCATTAAGAGTTGTTAACCTAATCTTGCATAGCTTCTTCTCTGGTAATACTGTACTTCTAACTAGAGCATACAAAACATTTGCTAGACCAATTCTCGAATACAGCTCATCTGTCTGGAACCCACACTACATATCGGGCATTAATACAATTGAGAATGTCCAGAGATATTTCACGAGAAGAGCCCTCCACTCCTCTGTTCGCAACAGAATACTTTATGAAACCAGACTTGAAATTTTGGGCTTAGACAATTTAGAACTACGTTGCCTTTGGTCTGACCTAAATGTAGCACATAAAATTATCTGCTACAATGCCCTACTTGTCAATGACTACTTCAGCTTCAACCGCAACAATACACAAGCACAAAATAGATATAAACTTAAGGTAAACTGCTCCAAACTTGATTGCAGAAAATACAACTTCAGCAACAGTGTGGTCAATGCCTGGAATGCACTACCTGACTCTGTCGTTTCTTCCCCAAACCCCCAAAACTTTAACCTTAGACCAGTGGTTCTCAACCTTCCTAATGCCATGAATCAAAGTATTTAATTGCAATCTTAACTTTTTATCAAATTTTTCTAAGGTATACGTTCCTGTTACTAATTTTGTTTTGATTTTTTTAATTGGACAATGTAATTTTATAGTATATGTTTAATAGTTCTGTTTAAAACTATTTTAGGATTTGCACAAAGAATGAATAGTATACTTATTATTATATTACACACTATGCATTATGTTAAGCTTATGAAATTCGGTTTTTTAGATAAAGTAATTCATCTTCCTGGCTATCAAAAACAGGATCGTCTTGATGGTGTCTGTGATTATTTATTTATTTATTTTAAACAAGCATTTTAGGCTCATTTTGTGTTTTTTAAAAAAATCTCCCAAACTGACTTACAAATATCAGTAAGTAACAAGCCATCCTCCAGTTGATAGTTGAAAAAATGTGACGTGCAAAGAAATAAATGGGAGAATATAAAGACAGAAGAAAGGCCACCTACCTATTCTTAAACTTATAATGTTTTCCCATGACCAGCTGGATAAAAACTGCACATTCCATATTGCAAAATGGAAGAGTTTCTGGCTGAGAGTATTTAAAAATGATGAAAGTCTGCTGGTCTCGTAGATGCAGACAGGAGTGAAAAATGTTGGGTTTTTTGAATGGCCACACATGACCTCTTCTGTCCATTTGGATTTCAAGTTCATCTTAAAAATGCATCTCATCCAAATTGCTTTTCTTCCAAATATTTTTAGTAGTGTAACTTGAATGAATTAGTTTGGCGTTTCACAATTTCTTTGAAGCTGAAATGCTACTTTTTGATCGTTTATGCCATCTCAGACAAGTGCCTTATGCCTGAAAAGCAGCTATAAACTAAATCTGTAAAATAATATATGTGTAAAATTGCATACTTGGCTTCCATCCTGGGAATGTTAAATAAGAGACAAGGTTGAGTTCAGTTTGTTTGGCCCAAGAGTGCTGGTATGAACATGGACTTAGGGAAGGACAAATATTTGCTTTACAGACAATCTCTGAGTTAAGAATATCTGCTTTAAGAACAACCCTTGGATAGAAGTTGCCTATTACTAAAAATGGTGGACACTGTTCTGCTTCCTTGTTGTCCTTCCTTGAGCCAACAAAGGCTGAAGCCACTCAATGCTTTCAGGAACTGCTAAAGCTGCATGTTTGTTATATTCAGTCTGTTTTCAGCAGTTCCTAAAAGCATTGAGTGACTTCAGTGCTTTGTTGGCTCAAGGAAGGACAACATTGTCTGCCATTTTTAGTAATAGGCAGCCCATTTGTAAGTATAAGTTCCAACTTAAAAGCAAATTCAGGTTAGAACAGGCATGTCCAACCCATGGCCCACGGGCTGCATGCGGCCCTGGAAAGCTAGTAATGTGCCCCACAAGATCGTAAACTTTTAACATTATTATGTGTTTACATTAACTATCTTAATATATGTGGCCTAAGACAATTCGTCTTTACTCAATGCAGCCCAGGAAAGCCAAAAGGTTGGATGCTGATAAATGAAAGGCAGAATTAAGGAATAGAACCGGTTCTTAACCCAGGGTCTGCCTGTACTTGATAGAGAAGATTCTAGGCATCGATCAAACCATGGCATTTGTTTGTTTGTTTGTTTGTTTCCCACCTTTATTAGTTTTACAAATAACTCAAGGTGGCAAACACATCTAATCTTCCTTCCTCCTTCTATTTTCCCTAGAACAACAAACCTGGGAGGTAAGTTAGGCTAAGAGAGAGTGACTGGGCCAAGCTCTTTATTTAGTTGATTTAAATAGTCACCCATCTTACATATATGACACTAGGTGGCTTACAGAGTTACACCCCCTCCACTCCCCCCAAATCACGATAACAAAAGAGCATGAGAACAATAAAAGCTATTAAAATATAAACTTCAGGAGATTGTAATCTGTCTCACTAACAGTACAGTTATTTGGTAGGCTCTAAAGAACCACAACTAGATACCAGGTCAGATGGCAAAGCTATGTCTTGAGATCCTTCTAGAAAGCCAGCAAGATTGGGACCAATCTGAACTTAGGGGAATGATGTTCCAGAGGGCGGCTGCCATGGCAGAAAAAGCTCTGCTCCTGGGAATAGTCAGATGGCATTCCTTAGTGGGCAGGGCCTGAAACATCTCGTGGGCCTGATGGAACAGGTAGATGTGTTTGGAGAGAGCTAGTCCCTCAAATAACCTGACTCAGGAAAGATACTATCAGGCTCCCTCAGATTTTTTTTTTGCCATCATTGACTAACAGCTTTTCTGGTATAAGGCCTAAGCATGAGGACACATATGCTCCCTTCTCCTTGAAACATGTTTTTTTAAAAAAAGAACTAGCTATTTGAAATATAATATTTTGTATTTGGTCTACTTTTAATAAAAGATTTCTTTTAAAAATAGGCTACTAGTTTCCTGTAAATTTGAGGTAACAATTAAAATTAAAATTAAAGTAAGGGGCATGCATAAGCGCACAATCATGCCTACTGTTCCTGTCCTAATGTACCCATATATTCATACCTCTTATACTCTTATTCATGCTTGTACTATTATATATATATATATATATACATACAATCATATTTTTACTGTTTATACTTTGCTTTAATCATATATGCTTGACAAATAAAACAAACAAACAAACAAACTAGAAGAAATATATATTATTATTTAGCTAGGCAGATTAACCATCAATAAATAGGGAGCAAGAGTAAGATATTCTGGCAATTCTGGTTTAATTTAATTTAATTTAATAGACGTTCTTATAGGCCGCCCAATCCCGTGGGACTCAGGGCGGCGTACAACAGAATAAGAAGCGTACAATAAAAAAAATTATCATAATTTAAAATTAAAGGCATAGTTAAAACAATTATAAAAACAACATTCAAGGGGGGAATCTGATCTTCCTATTCACCCCGCCTGCCGGAAGAGCCAAGTTTTTATGGCTTTACGGAAGGCCAGCAGGGTGGGGATAGTCCGGATCTCTGGTGGGAGTTGGTTCCAGAGGGACGGGGCTCCCACAGAGAAGGCCCTCCCCCGTGGCCCCGCCAACCGACATTGTTTGGCCGATGGGACCCGGAGGAGGCCCTCTCTATGGGACCTAACCGGTCGTAGGGAGGTATGTGGTAGGATGCGGTCCCGAAGGTAACCTGGCCCTGAGCCATGTAGGGCTTTAAAGGTAACGACCAACACCTTAAATTGCGACCGGAGACTAATTGGCAGCCAATGCAGCTGGCGAAGAATAGGTGTTACGTGGGTGTATCTCGGTACACCCACTACAGCTCGCGCAGCTGCATTCTGTACCAGTTGGAGTCTCCGGATGCTCTTTGAGGGTAGCCCCATGTAGAGCGCGTTACAGTAGTCTAGCCGTGAGGTGACAAGGGCATGAGTGACTGTGAGCAAAGCCTCCCTCTCCAAGTAAGGTCGCAATTGGTGCACAAGACGAATCTGTGCAAAGGTCCCCCTAGCCACAGCTGAAAGATGTTGCTCCAATTTTAGCTGTGGATCTAGGAGGACACCCAAATTGCGGACCTGTTCCGAGGGAGTCAATTTTTCTCCCCCGAGAACCAAGGAGGGACAGTCGACATAATCCTTGGGAGGCAAAATCCAGAGCCACTCAGTCTTGTCTGGGTTGAGCCTGAGTCTGTTCACTCCCATCCAGACCCTCACATCGTCCAGGCAGCGGCACATTACATCAACTGCTTCACTGAACTGACACGGGGTGGAGATGTACAACTGGGTATCGTCAGCATACTGCTGATACCTCACCCCATGTCGTCGGATGATCTCACCCAGCGGTTTCATGTAAATGTTAAACAGGATGGGCGAGAGGACCGAACCCTGTGGCACCCCGCAAACCAGGGGCCTAGGGGCCGACCTCTGCCCTCCTGTCAACACCGACTGCGTCCTGTCAGAGAGGTAGGAGGAGAACCACCGTAAAACAGTGCCTCCCACTCCCACCTCCCCGAGACGACGCAGAAGGATACCATGGTCGATGGTATCGAAAGCCGCTGAGAGGTCAAGTAACACCAGGATGGAGGAATGACCCCCATCCCGTGCTCGCCAGAGATCATCCATCAGTGCGACCAAAGCAGTCTCCGTACTGTAGCCGCGCCTGAAACCCGATTGAAAGGGATCCAGATAATCAGTATCCTCCAATAGCCGCAGGAGTTGGAGCGACACCACTTTCTCTACAACTTTACCCAAGAAGGGTAAGTTGGAGACTGGACGGAAGTTCTTTAAATCCGCTGGGTCCAGGGAAGGCTTCTTGAGGAGGGGCCTCACCACCGCAGCTTTTAAGGGCTGCGGGACGGACCCCTCTCTCAAAGATGCGATCACAACAGCCTGGAGCCAGCCGCGTGTCACCTCCCTGCTGGCCGAAACCAGCCAGGAGGGACACGGGTCCAATAAACAAGTGGAGGCGCTCATCGCTCCTATGGCCTTGTCCACATCCTCAGGAGTGATAGGCTCAAACTCCTCCCAAATAACAGGACTAAGACTCGCCCCTGTCATCTCGGCCTGCCCTGTCCAAATGGAGTCCAGGTCTGTCCGAATCTGAGTGATTTTATCCACCAGGAACTGGGAAAATTCCTCAGCTCTACCCTGCAAGGGTTCTTCGCCCCCCCCCTTTGCGAGGAGGGAGCGCGTCACCCTAAACAGGGCGGCTGGGCGGGAGTCGGCGGACGCAATAAGGGCGGAAAAATGCGCACATTTTGCCGCCCGTATCGCCACTAAGTAAGACTTAATGCAAGTTCTTAAAAGTGTCCGGTCAGACTCAGCTTTACTGGCTCTCCATCGTCGCTCTAGGCGTCTCTTTAGGCGCTTCATCTCCCGGAGCTCCTCAGTAAACCAAGGAGCCCTCCGGGATCCGCTGCCACGGAGAGGCCGCAAAGGCGCAATCCGATCTAAAGCCCCTGTTGCCGCCTGATTCCAGGCAGTCACTAGAGCCTCAGATGAATCGTGTACCAGGGAGTCCGGTATTTCCCCAAGTTCCCTCTGAAATCCTTCGGATTCCATTAGGCGCCTGGGGCGGAACCACTTAATCGGTCCCGCCTCCTTGCGGTGGAGGAGTGGCGCCATGAAATCCAACCTCAGAAGGAAATGATCTGACCACGACAAGGGTACTGTGACTAAACCCCTTAGTCTCAGATCATCTCTCCACTGCCCCGAGAGAAACACAAGGTCAAGCGTGTGACCTCCCTCATGAGTCGGACCCTGAACTACTTGGGTCAGGTCCATGGTTGTCATGGAAGCCATGAACTCCTGGACTGCCTCTGAGGTTTCACCGGGCGATGGCAGGTTGAAGTCCCCCAGCACCATCAACCTGGGGAACTCAATCGCCAGCCCTGCTACCGCCTCGAGCAGAACAGGCAGGGCCTTTGCAACGCAGCTAGGAGGCAAGTACGTTAGCAGAAGGCCCACCTGAACCCCTAAGTCCAGCTTCAGAAGGAGCGTCTCACACCCAACAATCTCCGGGGCAGGGCTCCTTCGAGGATTTAGGTTCTGGCGAGCTATAATTGCCACTCCTCCACCCCTTCCCTGGGGTCGCGGCTGATGCTGAACTGAGAACCCGTCCGGGCACATCTCGGAGAGGGGAACCCCCCCTCCTGGCCTAGCCAGGTCTCAGTAATACATGCCAGGTCCGCCCCCTCTTCCAGGATTAAATCCCGTACAAGGGGGGCCTTGTTAGTAATCGACCTGGCATTCAACAGCAGCAGCTTGAGCCCAGGGCCCTGACATCCCTGGTTACCAGGTACTCGGGCTGAGCTAGATGGAACCAAACCAGAGGGGCCAGAACAAGGAATCGCTTGAAGATAGCGAATTCTCGTTCCCTGAGAGCGGCCTACCCCCCTGCTCCCGCCATACCTACCTCTCCCTGTTATGACCTTAATACTCCCGTCCCCCCTCACACCAGAGATCCCCTCCCCTCCCCCACTGGTCCCCCTCTCTCCCAGCAGGCCATGCATCCCAGTCATACTGAGCCTGGGGGAGGACTGGAACCCCCCTCCGCTTCTGTTTACACACTCAGCAGAGGGGGGTAAAGACCCAATCCCCAGCTCACTCATTCAGCCACTAACAGCCACCCAGTCTCTATCAACCAATCATAACACATTCATAACCCAGACCATTAATAAAAATCACAATACTTCCGGGGGTTAAAATCAATAGAAACAATAGGAGGCAGAATGGTTGGCTGCTGATGTCACAGGTCCTAGGGAGGACTGCTTGTGATTATACTTAGGAGTGTGGCTTGGTTTTCTAGTTTGGCACATAAGATAACTCTGCTAATAACAAAGTTGGTAAAGAGAGAAAATACATTGCTTGACTTAGCTGGTAGTAAACAAAGTGGACTAGTATTCCTAGTCAGCTGATGACCATATGCTGACTGCAATTAATATGCCAACCAAAAAAGACATTTATTGTTCACTTTAGAAGCTACCCCAGCTTAGTCATAAGAACAGCCCACAGAAAATAAAGGAGAAATTGTAGCTAATGTCTTGTTTTATAACAACAATGACAATAATAATTCATCCCAAATGTGCAAAACAAATTCTTCTTCTCTGTTTACAGAAAAAGACAAAGAGGGAAGGTGGATGTTTTGACAAGTTCCAGCACTGCAATTCTGGTTCCCTAGATAAGATCAGATAAGATGATTCCCCCCCCATTGTTTCTTTGTTTCAAGGGTTAACACACACACACACACACACACACACAGACTGCCCAAAGATATCTTGCCAGCCAAAGAGGTCCGGAGGATTCTGCAAAGGAGGGAGTTTGGAAAGGAAAACCAAGAGATTGTGTTGTAATGCTAACAGGCAATTAACAAACTCATGGGTGTTAATTATCTTCATACTGTATCATGTTCAATTAGCTCCGGCTTTGCAACGAAGGCAGCCGTGAACAATTGCTTTGATAGGCGTACAGTACTTCATTTGTAGTTAATCGCTTTAAGCCTTGCGGTTGCTAGGCTACCTGGGTCTCCAGAGGTAAAAAGCTGCACAGATGCACTATGTTTAAATGACTACAGAGAACTGTTTAAACTCAAACCATGTATAACTCTTTATTGATTTTACACAGAAGATCTCAGCTTGGCTGATAAGGTTTTGATATATTTTTCCTGCTACAAGCCAGTTCCTTAGAGTATTGTGGGCAGGAGGGGGGAGGAGAGAGAGAAATCTGTCAATATGTTTTCTATTATGATCTCTTGATCTGTGGCTATAAAAACCTTTAGCCACAGCCCTTATTATAAAATAATGGAAGGAGCTATATTTGATTTCTCCCCCCTCCTCCTTCCCCAACTCCAATATTCTGGAAGACTTCTCTCCCTCCCACCTCCACTCGCCTTCAGAAATAAATCACAAAGTGCTCCTTTGAATATCCTTGCTTTAATATAATATAGAAGAATTTCTAGCACTAATTAATTTGATTGACTCTCAGCAGAAAGGGATCAGCTGTAGCATCATGAACTTTAACAATAACTTCCAACTGATAGGCAGCTCACATCAATAAGACCATCACTAGCCTCCATCACCTGTCACCAGGCGGGGAATGAGCAATAGCCACCCCATGCCGAGCGCTGCTGAGCACTTTCTGCCCGATTAGCAATTTATAATGGTGATCAAGAAACAGTCAGTGGCAAATCAAGACAACTGTCTGGCTGCCTCTTTAATTGGCCTTGTTTGGGTTTTGATAAATGGCTCTGACTGCTCCACATTCTGGTTTTTTCAAAACAACTTTTAAATAGGCCACTGTGATTAGACGACCAACAGATACTGGGTCAAAACTGAAAAAAAGGTGCAAAAAATGCTAATTAATATCAATGATAGGCAATTATTAGTTAGACAGAAGGACCTACTAGCTGTGTGTTCTAATAGCTCAGAGCCAACTTGAAGGGGAAAGCTTGCCAAATTAACATAACTGCATACACTCTACTGCAGCCCACATGGTAGGATCCTAGCAAACATCTGCTCCGTTAGGCATTCAGATTGAATCCTGGCTTTGAGAGGGATGGTCCTGAAGTCATCCATTCTTCTTACTCATTTCAAGAGGGTCACACCAGGATGATTGAATGACAGTCCCCTATGAGAAAGCAACTCCCCAGCTGAGGGAAAAATTGAAAGATTGATACAAGTGCAGAGCAGATTTTTGGCTTGGTGGGTCTGCGAAATGGGGTTAGGGTTTGAATCTGCCTCTTGGGGTTCAAAAGGGCCCGGGGTCTAATGCCAAATCATCTGTCTATTTCCCCATGTAAGCTGGTGATCTGAGCACCACCATTACAGCTGGTTTTGCTGGGAACGTCTTTTGAATGCATCTTGGTGCAATACATCAATGAAAGTACCAGTACAGGGTTTAGTGCAACTCCTCCCAAACTTTTGGGCACCAAGGACTGGTTCCATGGAGAGAGTTTTTTCCACAGACTGGAGGGGGCGTGGTTTCATGTGCTGCCTGCATCCCACAAATTGGGCTACACTTGTTTTTTCACAGCCCAATTTCTGGCATGCCGCGGCCTGGTGCCAGCCTACAGACTGGAGGTCGGGGACCCCTGGTCTAGTGGAAAGACCAAAGAAGTCAGCAGATGGGGAAGTGAAGCAATTCAATTGCAGAAATGAAACAGTTCTGCTTAGTGTAGAAATATTTTTTAGAAAAATGGTATGGAGGTGAAAAGATATTTTATTATTGATGTTGGGACTTCATGTTCAAATCCTGTCAGACAGCTTGCTTTGGGGTGACAAAGTATCCTGGCCAAGCATTGGAAATAAATTTAGGGACATGGATCCAAGAGTTGATTCTGTTCAACGGGGAAATCACATTGTTCAATAAAACTAACATCAAATGGTTGCAATCTTATGGTCAACCGAAACAATATTGAACATATACCAGTTGCTAGAGATACAAGTACTGATGTCATGTCAATAACAGCCATCTTCACAGAATCACTGGTATTTTGTTACTGCCTACCTGTCATAAGGTAATTCATGTTAGAGTGTTTCTGCATTAACCATTCATGGAAAGAAAACAATGTATGGAAAGGGTCAAGTAACTTAATGATGTTATTCAGGCTAAATACCAACCAATTATTAACCAGGGACTGGTGGGCAGGCAGAGAAGGAATGCAATGGTTGAACATCATAGTGCATCCTGGTGTAAATAATTCAGCAGAATTAAGAAAGGAAACTTAAACTAGTTAACTTAGTTTTTTCCAGAAAAAGAAAGAAAGAAAGAAAGAAAGATAGAAAAGAAAATAAAATAAAATAAAATAAAATAAAATAAAATAAAATAAAATAAAATGGCTCCAGCTGAGTCAGTCAAGAGCCCAGTGATTAGGATGAATTCCTAGACAGTCACCTTAAAAGCACTGAGCACTGTTTGGAGGCTGTTTATATTTATATTAATACTGATTGTTTCCTGATTGCTTATTTGTACCCTATGACAATCATTAAGTGTTGTACCTCATGATTCTTGACAAATGTATCTTTTCTTTTATGTACACTGAGAGCATATGCACCAAAGACAAATTCCTTGTGTGTCCAATCACACTTGGCCAATAAAGAATTCTATTCTATTCTATTCTATTCTATTCTATTCTATTCTATTCTATTCTATTCTATTCTATTCTATTCTATTCTATTCTATTCTATTTAGATACTGATCCCTTGTGGATCCTTATAGTTATACAACCTGGAGATAGAACAAAATTTTGAGAGGAAAAATCTAGCATGATTTTTCATATGGATGATTTGATACTTGGATTCCAATTTGAGAATATGGAACATAAAAATTTTCAATGAAGTTTTATTTCATTAACCCCTAATCCCATTTCTTCCAAATTCCCCATTCACAGCTGTCCTTCTGTAATTTCCCTTCATGCAAGACCTTGTGTATTCATATCTGAAAAAAAAACCTGATTAATTTTTGTTGGATTCAGGAAGTGTCCTTTTCACACAGATAGTATTTATGAAGCCAAAAATACTTTCCTATCAGGATAATTTTAAAATCGCTAATCACTAGTTGTTATTGTCATCAGACTGAATGGTGATACCTCATGTTTAAGTGGGTGTTCTGTTGCACATCACAGAATCACAAAAGCCAAAGGCCTCTTGGCCTGGTACTAATTTTTATAAAAAGTAGGGGAAAGGAAATGGTTTAAATTAGTAAACTAGGTAAAATCCAGATTTTTCTGTTACAGGCCTTGACAATAGGTAGTGATAATGGGTATGAGGAAAAGAAATAATATCTTTGCTTCTGAAGACACAAGAGGGGCTGTTCTGTTGCATGTAAAGAGAGAAAAAGATTACTCAAGTGTATAAAACCTAACAAGTGAACCTAACCAACAATTTTCACAATGTTCCTGCCAATTTGTTATCTATCCCAATCCTGTTATATTATTGAAATGGTGCACCTTTCTGTGAGGATTCCTAGTTCCTCCACTTTCCAGCTCCTGGTTTCTCACTCTAGCAGAGTTGGGAAGGGTAATGAAACCGATTAATAGGAAGCAGAGGTTAAAAATCCAATGGAAGTTTTCTGTTGTGGAGAATGGAAAGCTTTTGGGTGCTTTTGTGTATATTTTAAAACAATCTCCCCTCATTGTTTCTCCTCAGATTTCTGGAACTCTTTGCGTATGACAAAGTAGCATTGGAAGATCTGCAAGAAATATCACTTGCCTACAAGCAAGAACTACAAGCAAGGACGATAAAATAGAGAAAGTAATTGAAAAGGAAGATGCTAAAGTGCTCTGGGACTTTAGAATTCAGAGAGTCACCTGCCACACAATACTCCAGACTTAACAATTGTCGATAAGAAAGACACAAAAAAAGTCTGCAGTACAGCAGAATAGAAGAGAAAGAACTGAAGAAGATAACAAAATACAAGGACCTGTAAATAAAAATAGAATGATTGTGGCAAAAGAAAGCAAAGGTAGTGCCAATAGTAATGAGTGCTAGAGTCCAATCCCAAAACAACTGGAACACCACTTGAACACCATTGACATTGACAAAATCCCCGTCAATCAACTGCAAAAGGCAGCTTTACTCACAGTAGCTGAAATCCTGCAACATATCTTGTTTGTTTGTTTATTTTTGTCAAGTACATGTTGGTAATATACATAGATAAAACATTGTTTGTATACATAAGATGGGTACTAATAAGCGGGAACATTAGGACAGGGACGGTAGGCACGCTGGTGCACTTATGCACGCCCCTTAAATATCTGTAACACCATCATTCATCTCTGCCTACCTGAGGTCCTTGGGAAGGACTCAATAGGTGGACAAAAATGCCAAATCCACTCTGAACATCTGGCTGACAGTAGAACAAACCATAATTTATTACATTTATATGTCACATTATTTCCAGTAATTCTGGGTAGTTTACAACAATAGATTAGTGTTCACAAATAATATGTACAACAGGGATGGCCAAACTATGGTTCTTTGAGGACCTGTGGACTTCAACTCCCAGAATTCCTGAGCCAGCCATGCATGCATGGCTATCTCAGGAATTCTGGGAGTTGAAGTCCACAGGTCCTCAAAGAACTATAGTTTGGCCACCCCTGATGTACAATAAGAGAAATAGATGGAACATGGCAGAAGGAGAATGATAGCAATCACTTTCTTCTTTTCTTTGCAAAAAGGGGCAAAAAAGAGATATTTGTTTATGAATAGGCCAAGTGAAACTTGAGAGAGTGGGATGATGTGTTTAATTATTGGCCAGCTTGACTTCCGGTTTGGAGCGCTCCATCGCGGACGTCCCTTCGTTGGACGCCTTTCCGATCTTTGTTAAAAGCCGCCAGAACAGCTGTCTGGCGGCTTTGAAATCTCTTCCCCGGGCAAAGGGGAGAGATGAGAGCCTGACAGGTGGGGTAGAGCCCCCCCAGCGCCCTAGGAGCCATCTGGTAGGGCGCGAAGGGAGAGCTCCCCATGCAGCCTGTCTCCAGCTCCGAAGATCAGGAAACCTCCGTCTTTGCGGAGCTAGATGGAGTGACCAGCCGCCGCTTCAAGAATGGGATTTATAACTACATTTAAACTATAGAAGCAGACAGAGAGAAACAGGCGTGAGATGGGCAAGTACTGAAACCTCTTTTTTTCTTTTTTTTTCAACTCCTGGGTAAGCTTTCACTTCGGCAAGGGAACAAAGGAAACAGAGTAACAATATGGCGATTGAGAAGTGAAAGTGACTTTCGTTTCCCCAGAGGCTTTTTTTTTTCTCTCTCTCTCTCTTATGGAAACTTTTAACTTGGAAAAATGATTTTTTCTTTCTCTGTCTCCTAACTCTGGATTAAAGTTATAACAGAAATATTTCCAATAATAAAAGACTACCTGATTTTTAAACTGGAAAGAACTTTAACAGGCACCTGGCTTTCTTTCTTTTTCGTACTCTTTTGAAACACCAATGGCTTCAAAGTCTGGAAAGATTGTTTTGACTAAAAGAAATGACTATTCATCTGGATATATTTCTAAAATGCAATTTAACACTGAGCTAACACCTCCACAGCCTTTGACACCTGAAAATTTATTAAATAATTTAAAGATTATGAAACATGAACTTACTTTGGAATTTAATCAGAAAATAAGCGAGATAGACAAAAAAATGCAGGCTGCTTTGAAGAATATGAATCAACAACTCAGATTTGATGTGTTAGAGGTTTGCAAAGGTTTAGCAACAAATATTGAAGTTTTGGCAGAACGTATTGAAACAAATAAACAAGCTTTGGCAACCTCGGTGAATTACATAGACAAAATCTAAAATGATATTGCAAACTTTGAAAAAGAGGTCTTGATGACACAGTTCAGATCCATGGAAGTTGCTATAAGGATCAGAGGTTTGAAAGAAGGATTATATGAAAATTTAAAAGGCAGGATGGTTGATGTACTGGATCAGGTGTCTGGAATTTCCAAAGTGGAATTGGCTACACAAATCGACAAAATATACAGAATTAATTCGTGGTACGCTAAACAAAAGCATTTACCAAGGGACATTGTCATATATTTTACCACAAGAGCTTTACGGAATAGAATTATACAAGCAACGTTTAACAATAATCTTATGGTGAATGGTCAGGAACTAAAGATTTGGAAAGAAATCCCCTCTAAAATGCTTAAAGCCAGAAAAAGCTATACTTTTTTGATTGATGAATTTAAGAGATTAAATTTACAATATAAATGGGAAGCGCCAGTTGGAGTAGCAGTAAAATTTTCTGGAAAAAGATATCGGCTCAACACGATAAAAAAAGCTACTGAATTTTATGTCAATGTTTTAAAGGCTGATATATCCAAGATTCTAGAGGAAGGATGTATGAAAATAAAAGAGGAGGAGGAGGGGAAGCCATCTTTGATGGATCAAAAGGAAATAGATTCAAAAACACAAAAGGAGTGCCAGAACCAGATAGCTGGGGAAAAGGAGATGGAGATCTGGGATCAGATGGGAGACGAGTCGACAAATCTGAATTTACTGAACTATTAAAAGATGAACTATCAAGATACAAAACGATGTGATGTTGAAATATATTGGACGGATAGAGATTAATATGATTGCATTTTTCCTTTTCCCTACTTAATGATTACCTATGCAATATTTAGTTAAGTTTTATATATCTTTGAGGTTACTTTTAATGTTAATTATATTAGATATATATAGTTTGTTGAAGATTTGTTTATTCTTTTTTCCCTTTCTTTTTTGTTTATTGAAGTTAGTAAGTTAATTTAGAATAATATTATGTTATTAATATTATGATGAAATTCAATATTTAATGATTACTTATGTAACATTTAGTCAAGTTTTATCTTAGAGGTTATTTTTAATGTCAATAATATCAGTTTAAGCATAAGCCTAAATGTGTAAAGTCTATCACAAAATATTAGTTTAAGATTTTTGTATTTTATACTTAGTTATTATTTATATAACATGTACTTTGTATTAGATAGAGGATTGAAGGGAGGAGGTAGGAGGTTTGTTTGTTTGTATTGTTAAAGAGATTTCTCTTTCTTTCCTTTTTTTTAAATTCTTTTTTGTATCTTTACTATTGTATACAAATGCGATATATTATTAGTGTATAATCTGGAGTTGAAGTTTTTTTTAAAAATAGTGTTCTTTTTTTTTCTTTTTTCTTTTCTTTTTATTAACAATTTAAATTTATTATTATGCCCTGTATTATCTCTGGGAAGTCCGGGGGGGGAGGTGGGGAGGGAAGGGGGCGGGTTCGGGGGGGGGAGAAAAAAACAAAAAATGTTTGTACTTTAAATTTAATATTTTGCTACTACTCATGTAATTTTGTACTAATAAAACTTTTTGAAAAAAAAAAATTATTGGCCAGCTTGAAAAGGTAGTGAGCGTTGAATGGCTAACAGTTCTCCATGCTCAGATTTTGGCCTGAAAATGGAAGCACTGATTGGCTGAGCGTTCTGTGCAATGTTTAGACTTGCAAACATGAGATACAAGCATGGTTGCACCATCTACGTATGAATAGTTTTGCAAATAATCAAAGCAGCCTACAGCAAATAATCACAACAGGGTTATGATTATATAGTCGGGCTGCTAGGACTGTGCCAATTATCCATAGTTTTGTGTGTGTGCCTTTGAGTTGGTGTTGACTTCCTGGACTAGTCCCTATTTTCTTGGGAAGAAAATCTGGAAGGTAGAATGTCATACCAGAAGACATTGTTCCAAGTAGTTGCCTTAATTGTAATAATGACATGGTGGCTATACAGTAGCTGGTATCTGTAGAGGTATACCTATGAGACTTATTTTAACCACATCTCCTTTTCAGTTATGAAGCCTTTTGTTTTGGGTCAGTCTTTTAATGATAATACTTATATGCAGTCAGAGGTCCTTGGCCCTTCTGCTGGAGTGCTAAGCTTGGTGAAAGGCTTAGATGAACTTAAATCCCAGTTGGCTGGGACTGTCCGCTGATTTCACTGAGAATCTGTCAAGGTACGGTGTGTCTTTCCCAGCCATAATGTCACAGAGTCTCACACTCGGTGTGTGAGAACAGAGTCACTGCAGGGAGAACTCCTAGTAAATGCATTGCTTCTGCCTCTTGCCTTTAGATCCTTAGTTCTCCAATATTCTGCCCAGTCATAGGCTCCCTCTGATGGGAAGTTACTGTTTTGCTGGCGTGATTCCCTCCCTCCCCTTTCAGTGTGCTCCATCATTGTAAAGTAGGTTTAGGAGTAATGCTATCCTGCCCACTAGGCATAATTCAAGGATAAGATTGTAGCATTAGAGAGACAGATAACATCCTGGAGCCTTAAACCCAAGTTCTGTTATTTGACAGTTGTCTGATAAGTTGCTAGGCTTGTAAATCAGCTAAGCCTATAAGGAGTTTTGCTTTGAGCCCACTTGTTTGTTTTTTAATGTTGCAGGAACCCTCGAAGCATTCACGATATCTGGAGATTTAAATCTTTATGTAGCTCGGATGGCCTGACTGACCTTTTCATCTTCTCATTTATTTTGCATAATTTATTTCCCTAACCCATCAGAGACTTAGCAGTGGAAGTCTAAAAGGTATTTGGCGAAGAAAGCATTTGTTCCAGAAAATAAGGCTGAGATACCTAACACCATTGCGGTCTTAGCAGATCGGGGCTATTGCTTTTAGTTTAATAAATTATAGACTGTCCAGGGATTTAATGATTCAATTCACTGGGGCAAAATAACTACTTGGAATCACAGAATAACCAGGGATGTTTCATAAGCTAATTTTAAATATTTAATTACTTTTGGAACTAGAAAAGAAGTTATTCATTTTGAATCAGTGCCATTACCATGTCACAATTTCAGTTTTCAGAAAGATCAAATGACAACAACATCGCCAAAAAGGCTTCAAGAACTGTTAACCTAATTTTACGTAGCTTCTTCTCCGGTAATATCACACTACTAACCAGAGCATACAAAACATTTGCCAGACCAATCCTTGAATACAGCTCATCTGTCTGGAACCCACACCGCATATCGGACATAAATACATTAGAAAGTGTCCAGAGATACTTTACAAGAAGAGTCCTCCACTCCTCTACTCACAACAGAATACCTTACGCAACCAGACTTGAAATCCTGGGCTTAGAAAGGTTAGAACTACGTCGCCTTCGGCACGACCTAAGCATAGCTCATAAAATTATCTACTACAACGTCCTTCCTGTCAATGACTACTTCAGCTTCAATCACAACAATACATGAGCACACAACAGATAGAAACTCAAAGTGAACCGCTCCAAACTTGACTGTAGAAAATATGACTTTAGCAACAGAGTGGTAAATGCCTGGAACTCACTACCTGACTCTGTGGTTTCGTCACCAAACCCCCAAAACTTTACCCTTAGACTGTCCACTGTTGACCTCACCCGATTCCTAAGAGGTCAGTAAGGGGCATGCATAAGTGCACCAGCGTGCCTGCCGTCCCTGTCCAAATGTTCCCTCTTATCAGTACCCATCTTATGTATATAAACAATGTTATATCTATGTATATTACCAACACGTATTTGACAAAAATAAATAAATAAAAATAAAATAAACAAACAAATAAATAAATAAATAAATAAATATTTCAGTATGCAGTGCTTCCTCCAATCAACATCTGTTTCCTATTCCTTTCTTGCCTTCTCTGGTACTCCAATCCCCGCTGCCGCTCTCCAAAACTGGACAGTATTTTGGATCCTCTGAGCATACTCTATTGATATTATTCTCCCCTTCCACAGAAGAAATTATACTTGGGCATACTGACTTGAGGCCTACCGGCACCTGGTTGAATTATTTTAGGGGCAGCATTAGAACATTAGAAATACTTGTAGAAGGAATGGTAGGACAAACAAAATATTGTTATGCAATACACAGTATGTCTATAGATAATTTCTTTATCTGCTGTTTTGGAAAACATGCATATAATTGCTTTTTGCTATCCCCAGAAGCACTCTGTAATCTTCCAGTATGTAATAAGATAACAAGACTGACTGAAATCCTTCAGACAGATAAATCTCCAAATACATAATTAGGGCCTAATCAGAGTTTACATTTTTACTCTTTCCTTTCCTATTAAAATATGGATAATTGCTATGTATAATCTCTCCTCTCTCCCCCTCCCTCTCTCCTTTTGCGCTGTTGAATTGGTTTTTGACTTCTGGCAAGTGCTTGAACAAGGCCCTGAAAAATATTTTAGCAAGGTTTTGGAAGTTGTTTGCTCCTGCCTCCTTTGGAGCACTGAGAGAAATGGACCGGTTCAAAGTTACCCAGTTGGCTTTGTGCACCAGAACTCCAACCCTAGAGCAACAATTGATCAGCCTGGGATCAGGGTCGTTGTAATCCAAACACTTTGAAAATATGATGTTAGTTAATCCCATATTAGTTAGTGGATGGTGTTGGAATCTTTTACAAATCAGCATCCCTTAATTCAGAAAAAAAGTGCATGATACTGTTTAGCACCTTTCCATAAAATATTTATTCTCATTTATTGAGACAGCTATTTGGGTGTTTTGTAACCTGATTTTGTGTTTGTATTTGTCTAGATATCAATATTTTCTATTTAGGAGCCTGTTTTTCCCCATAACCAAATCATCTCTCACTATAAAAAGGCAGTCTTTTTAGCACTCCCAAAATAAGACTCTCCCTCTTTGCTGGGATGTGGATGGGGTGAGCTCCCGTCCTCATCCCAGCTCCCGCTAACCTAGCAGTTCAAAAGCATGCAAATGCAAGTAGATAAATAGGTACCACTTCGGTGGGGAGGAAACAGTGCTCCATGACATCATGCTGGCCACATGACTGCGGAAATGTCTTCACACAGCGCTGGATCAATGGCCTTAAAACAGAGATGAGCACCGTCCCCTAGAGTCGGCAATGAGTAGTGGAGTAAAATCCTCAGGATTTTCCCTTTTTATTCTTTGGGAGGCTTCTCATGAAGACTGGCAAAATGTCAGCTTTTATTTTCTAAAAAATAAAAAAGATTTTGTTACATAGGAGATGGAAAATTATGTCCTCCTCTGGCAAAAAAATAACTACAATATCTGTCAGTAATGCTTTTGAAGATTGAAGGTTGTCAAGAATAAATAAGTTTATTATCTGGAATAATTTGGGTTTGATTTTTATTTCAATGGAAGCTTTTATTCTTGTAATATTCTGGATTTTTATAATTAGAATAGCTTTCCCAAACAGATTAACAGATCGAAGCTACTCTAGCGCAATATGGCATCTTAAAAATGTCATAACCATAAGAGTTTCTTAGATTATAGACGTATAATATGACACCCCCCCCCCCCCATAGAGATGCCTGGATACTCCGGTTTGGCCTGTGCATGCTGAGAATTGTGTGAAAGATCCCTAGATCTTTCCTCAGGCTCCTTGGAGGGAACAAATGAACAGAAAAACCAAGTTAAACATAGAGTGTAAAGATGTCCTCAATTAGCATCATGGCAGATAATGAGCTACATAACTCTTGTACAGACAATCTATCTAAGAGAAAGTTAGTATGTGGGGGGGGGATGGAAGAGATGACTTAAGGCTGCATCTTTTACACCAATATAATAGTTATATATGCTATGATTGCACAGAAGCTGTATGGCCCTGAATTTAGGATAACCTGATGCAAAGGAAAAGTATACCTACAGAGAAAAACCTTATGCAATATCCAGGTTTCCCACCTTATCAACTGACGTTGCCATATTCTGGATATTTCGTCTTCACAATAAACACATGCATATGTCACATTTATCTCTATGTGCACATACTTGCCAAATGCCACAGTACTGTCATGGCCTTGACCACTGGGTCATAACACAATACTAAAAGCAGCAAAGGCAGCAAAAGGTAAAGGTAAAGGTAAAGGTAAAGGTAAAGGTAAAGGTTGCCCTGTCCAGTCATGTCCAACTCTAGGGTGCAGTGCTTATCTCTGTTTCTTGGTCGAGGGAGCCAGCATTGTCCAAAGACATTTTCCATGGCCATTTGGCCAGCATGGCTATATGCTGTTACTTTCCCACCAAAGTGGTACCTATTAATCTACTTGCATTTGCATGCTTTCGAACTGCTAGGTGGGCAGGAGCTGGGGCAAATAACGAGAGCTCACCTCGTTGCGCGGAACTCGGGTCTCGAACCCCAGCTGTCAGCTTTCCAGTTGACAAGCTCAACGTCTTTAACCGCTGAGCCAGCACCAAAAAAAAGTACCTTCAAATAGTTGTACTAATAACTATTGTCTATTTAAAACAACAACAACAACAATGGAACAATTTATAAAATGGCCGGATCCCAGTTTGTATACTCTTTTGTATTTCCAAGACTACTCTAATACAGGGGTCTCCAACCTTGGCAATTTTAAGACTTGTGGACTTCAACTCCCAGAATTCCTCAGCCAGCAAAGCGGGGCATGTTCACTCTTCAGCAGTGAAAAATAATAATAAAAAAAGAATGGATATGGTAGTTACATTGGGAAGGGAAGGAGAGAAAAAAAGATGTGCAAGTTCTCAAATTTTAATGTTATCTCTGCTTTTTCTATTGATCTAGTAAAATAAAGGTGGGCCTACATATGGTGGTCTGATATTCCTATCACTGCTCATCATTGGCTGTTCTGAGTAGGATTGATGGAACTGAAGCATTACCGTATCTGGATGGTATGACCTGTCCATTTCTGCAGTGAAAAGATACTTCTTAAACCCATCTGCTAAGGTCCACCTGCTAATTCTGTTTTTCAGGTATGACAATGGGAAATACAAGCAAAAACTTTTGCATTCAATAAAGCCATGTTTTTTTTCTGTGGGGCAGGGGTGAAATGCTACCGGTTCGGCCCGGTTCGGGCGTACTGGTAGTGGCGGCAGCCAGTGGTTCGGAGAACTGGTAGCAACTGCAGCGCGAGGCTCCGCCCACCCACCCAGACATCACCATTTTCTTTTTTTAACCCTCTGCGCATGCGCAAAGCCTTCTGCGCATGCACAGAGGGTGAAAAAGCATGCGCGACTGTGGCAGGCGCATGAGTGGAGCGAGCACACGAGTGCAAGGTGCGCGCTTCTGAACTGGTAGGGAAGGTAAGTAGATTTCACCGCTGCTGTGGGGTGATATTTTTTTCCTCAGCATACATTCATAGGCTTTTCATTTTGTTTCAAGATCCACCTGTTTTTCTCATACATCTTGATTATTTAGGACTCACCAATATGAAATTATGCAAAAGTGTTGAATTACATCCACTGATTGAAAAATGAACCTAAAATCTGAAGGTATGGCTTGAAGAAACAGTATCATTCTTCATACTTTCTTTCCTCCCTAAGGTTAAATTCTTCACATCAGAACTGGCTTGGTAAAACTTCAGAAGCATTTTCTCTAATTATCATGGTTAGCATCTTTATTTTACATTTCCAACAGTAAGTCTGGGTGTTTCAGAGTAATAGAATCTGTTGAGAAAACAGTTATGGGATTAGTATAGCCCTTTCCAAATCCTAGTAATTGGATTCTAGGAGATTTCCAGGGTTGTGAGATAAAAATCATAGATATTGTTACTTTAAAAATATATGTAAACCCCTCCAGTAGCAAATGAAGCAAGCTGTTTGAGAAACAACCGAAAAGGCTCCCCAAAGATGCAGTTATAGCCATGCATTGTTTATAAAAAGTTGCACAAGATATCTAATCCAGGAGTTGACACTAGTCTGTGTAAAGGACTTGCACAGGATGGAATTATTTTCTGTGTTCATAGACCATGCTTTCAATATTCACATCATCATGGAGAACATCATGTGCACACTGGCACAGGGAACAATTATTCACATAAAGAATCATGCAAAATATAGGAAAAACTCATGGTAAAAATTATTTTCCTCTTGAAGGTTTCAATCCTATGCAATTACCTGAAAGTAAAGTAAAGACTTATTTCTGAGGAAATACTATGTGGAAGTTGAACTAGGCCAGGGGTGGACAAACTATGGTTCTTTGAGGACCTGTGGACTTCAACTCCCAGAATTCCTGAGCCAGCCATGCATGCATGCATGGCTGGCTCAGGAATTCTGGGAGTTGAAGTCCACAGGTCCTCAGAGCACCATAGTTTGCCCACCCCTGAACTAGGCTAATGTAATTTAATGAAATTTGGGATTGTCTCACACAGTACATTTTTAGGTATATACAAGTCAATATACTGATTTTATTACGAAGAACAGAAAACCAGGATAATTTTAAATAAAATACAATTTTCAGTATTGTCATGAATAAAAAGACAAGTACAGGATACCACAAGACAGATTTCAGTATCGCTCTCTTTGATAAGATATGAAGATAGAGAAAGTATGCAGTTTATAGCTTTTGGCATGACAATTTCCAACCTATTTCCCCACACTAGCCATAGGAGGCATCTGTATTTTCTTCAGTATATGAAGCAGTGGTGGGTTCCTACCAGTGCGGTCCACTCTATAGCACTGGTAGCGGCCCACTGGTGATGTCACAGTACAGGTGCGGTCAGTTGCTGGTGCCTGGGTGCCACCATTTTTTTTTAAAAA
Source organism: Diadophis punctatus similis (assembly GCA_023053685.1). Classification (NCBI taxonomy): domain Eukaryota; kingdom Metazoa; phylum Chordata; class Lepidosauria; order Squamata; family Dipsadidae; genus Diadophis; species Diadophis punctatus. Next base: position 3,626,928 of record JALIGW010000051.1, on the reverse strand, counting down.
AAAATTAATTTATTTTTTAAAATTGTCTTCTGCGCATGCCCAGAAGCCAAGTTTTTGGCACTGCTCATGCGCTGCCTTCCTACCCCACAGTGAGTCCAAGCAGGGGAGGATGGCTGAGGGAGTGTGTGAGACACTGAAAGAACGGGCGGCAGGACCTATCTCAGTTCCCCTCCCTTCAGCAGTCCGAGAAGCCACGAACAAGTGGTGATGATCCTAGGCATTTTTGCACATTCGAGGCTTCTCGAGCTGCTGAGGGGAGGGGGAATGGGCAGCAGGACCTATCTCAGTTCCCCTCCCTTCAGCAGTCCAAGAAGCCACGCCCTCCCGGTCACATGGCTGGCAAGCCACACCCACAAAATAAGCCACGCCCACAGAGTGGTAGTAAAAAAATTAGGAATCCGCCCCTGATATGAAGTAACATGTGTCTTTGTGTGTGCATTTCCATTGTCTTCTCAATTTGTATTTTTGTACTGGGATGCATGAAGTAAACTGCCTAGACTCTGTTTTGGATCACATGATTGGGAAAGAAGTGGGAGGGCTTTAGAGTGGAGCAATTGCCAATATTCCGGGTCACCTGGTGTCTGGCTGCCTCTTCCAGAGTGATGTTTGGGGGAATAAAAAAAACCCAATTTTATTCAAATTATCAAAGTATAAAATATAAATGAAAATAGTGGAGAAATGGGGATGGAAAAAGAGGAGAGAAAGGGGAAAGGGGGGGAATAGAATAGAATAGAATAGAACAAAATAGAATTCTATTGGACACACAAGGAATTTGTCTTAGGTGTATATGCTCTCTGTGTAAATAAGGAAAATAAAATATATTCATCAAGAATAAAAAGATACAACACTTAGTGATAGTCAAGGTTACTAATAAGCTATCAAATCGTACTAGGAAACAAAAACAATATAATTGAAAGATACAAGCAACATTGTTATAGTAATAAGTGGGAAGAGATAGATACTAGTAAGGAAGAGAATAATAATAGTAATACAGTCTTAGTAAATTATTTGACAGTGTTGTCCCACTTATTAAACCCATTTACCTCCAACACTTTTTAGCACAATAGAAAAAAGATAGTAACACTACATGCTCCAATTTGTAGTTTTACATACTTAACATGTACTAGCCATTTTCTATGACCCCAAACATATCTAATCAGCAAAACCAAAGTTTCCATTTCCCCCCATGAAGCACAAAATCCAGAAGCAGTTTCAAATAGAAACAAAGTTGGGTGTATTCTTTTCTTTGATTAGAGCAGTTAATCAGTTTTTCCTGCCATTTATCCATTGTGGGTATTAAAATGCTGTATCTCTCCATTTTTGCTGCTGTCAATATACAGTATTTATGTTCTGAAAACTATTACACGATATACTTCCAACATTGTGTTGGATTGGAGAGAGGGAGACTAAAAAGAGCCAGTCAGAAAAATGGGAAACTCATTCATGCTTCTAAGATAGTAAGAAGTAAGTAAGTTAATCAAAACATAAGAGATCCTGTAATCTTTTAAGTGGAATTGAGTTGCCAGAGCAAATTGTGCAACCTACTAGGTAACAAGCAAATCGTGGCTTGCATAGAGAATATACATCTGTATCCATAATTGGCTATTGAGTGGAAATTGCAAAATGCTGGGGATTCAGTCAGAAAATATCTATTTACACAATGGATAAATCCTCTATCTCCCCAGTCCCCCATATAATTTTTTTTATCAATACCGTAGTATTGCTGAGAAGACCTAATTTAGCCTGAAATTAAAAAAAAAGATAAATTTATCTGAAGTCTAACTCAGAAATATTAAAAGTCCCAGCACATATGGTAATCATGTGTGACAGACTTTGGTTCAGACCCTGCTGCCGTTTCTTGCCAGAATTCAGAAATTCTCGTTCTCCAGGATCTTCTATCTACTCAGCCAGCAATGACCAGGTCTGCTGACCATAATTATATTCCTGCAGCTTCTAGAGGGGCTCAAATTTTCCCCAACAACGTGGCTCTCTCCAAGCTGTCACTCCCCAGGTATGAGAAGATGTATGCCCTTAGAATTTCCGGCCACCAGCAGTTGAGTGGGCATACATCATTATGGGAAATATTAAATATACCATAATAATCACTGGATAAGTCTAGGCCAGAGGTCTTCAAACTTGGCAACTTTAAGACTTGTGGACTTCAACTCCCAGAATTCTCCAGCCAGCAGAGCTGGGAGTTGAAGTCCACAAGTCTTAAAGTTGCCAAGTTTGAAGACTTCTGGTCTAGGCAGATGAGCCTCAAAACTACTCTCAGCCATGGAAGCTCACTGGATGACTTTGGGCCAATACTAACTCTGCCCAACATAGTATATACTATGGAGATTGGGGTAGGTAGATGAAGAAGGACTACAGGGAGTCCTTGACTTACAACAGTTCATTTAGAGACCATTCAAAGCACTAAAAAAGTGACTTATGACCGTTTTCACACTTACAATCCTTGCAGCATCCTCATGGTCACGTGATCAAAATCTGGATATTTGACAACTGACTCACAGGATGGTTGCGGTGCCCCAAGGTCATGTGATCACTTTTTGGGATTTGAGCAAAGTCAATGGGGAAGCCAGATTCACTTAACTATTTACTAGCTTAACAACTGCAGTGATTCACTTAACAGCTATGGCAAGAAATGTGGTAAAATGGGGCAGAAATTCACTTAACAACAGTCTCACTTAGCAACATAAATTTTGGGTTCAGTTGTGGTCGTAAGTCAAGGACTACCTGTAATATATGTATGCATGCTTACTTATATATCCATATATACTTTACTGACCTTGGCTACTCTTGAAAAGCTAAGTAGAATCAGACCTGGACAAGGACTACCAGGAAGTAAATTTCTTCCATATTTTTATTTAGAAGATTGCATGCATAAAGTTAGCAAGAGCTGAGTTCTTCTTGGAGACTATCTTTTATTTATATTCCCACACTGAGAAAGAAAGTAAATTCTCAGATTGAAAAATCAAATATACATTTTCCAAAGAGTTACGACTATATTTATAGAGTTAATACCGTATTTAATGTAGTTACAGTCTCCACAAATAATGAGAAATGTACTTCTATGAATGCAACTCCTGTTCCTTTGCTTAATTCATTATGTGTTATATGATACACATTAATAGATTGCAAAACAATACAAATACCATTAAGCTAAATTTAAGGGCTTTAAGTTCCACTGCGTCCAAGCATTTGCTTAATTCTCCTGTTAAAATCAATGGTATTTAAAAGCACTTAATTTGTGTCCTTTATTTTTATTTTGCAAAGGTACTGGTATTGTTTTTCCTATACTGTCTATTTAAAACAAAAAAAAAACCCTCAAAATTTAATTGTGACATACGAAAGTCCTTATTTAGGGTAGACTTTAATTTGATTATTGTCTGCCCTGCTGTGTAAATAGTCCCCTGGGCATAGATTTCCCCCCATAGTAGGGTGTTCTGCTTTAGATTTGCCTGCATAGCACTCCTTTGCACAGACCTACTATCCTCTAAGCAAACCAACAGCAGACAATAGATACATTACTAATGGAACTGTGTACTTGCCATCTGTAAGAGCAGCTGCTCTCCTGCATCTGTTGGAACCAGGAGCTCTGCTAATCTACATAATAAGGAGAAAGCTTATCCCACTCTAGCTAATAATCACAAAGCAATCGATGCTTTCCATTCCCTCACTGTGCAGCACAACCAAGTTTTAGCATGTTTTGGCCAAGCCTCTCAAGATATCTAGAGGTCAAGCAAAAGCTGTGGATTGTTAATTTTGCCTGCAGCTAAAGACCATTCTACCGGTAATCAAGGCTGCTTCGCAGCAAATCATGGTTTTATGTATGCTTGCTTACAGTCTTAAGACCCTCTCCCACTTACACATGCATCCTCCTTCGAGTAGACTAAAAATTAGAGACTGATTGAAAATATGCTTTTTATTAAAAAGTGCAGCCTCCGTGTTGTTAAAGTGGAGTGGCTTTTATTTTATGTATCGTGTGTGGCCCACAATGCTTTGGGGAGACACAAACAACAATCTCTTGTAAAAAGTGGTGTCAGCCAGCATCAGTAAGGGGCCACCGAGCAGTGGGATATATATACTTTAAGCCAGCTTCAAAACCTGCCTTCTGATCATAGTGGGTATAAAGTAACGCTAGGGTTATTTATTTATACTCAGATCTCTGCATTTTTACCAAGGATACTTCCAATTAAGCTATAGAATATGTCACACTTTTTAAAAACTTGAAAGTAATGCAAACCATTCTGAGGGAGAGGGAAGACCTCTACGTAATGATTAAAAGTTTGTAGCATTTTTAGTAATCAATTACTAAATTGTAATTACTAAATTACTAAAAGTTTGTAGCATTTTTGTAGCATTTTTAGTAATCAATTAAAATGGTTTTCAGGGCCACTTAATAGAAGCTACATCAGAGGTGGGTTCGGACCGGTTCGGACCGGTTCGCCCGAACCGGTAGCGACCCGCTGGTGATGTCACGATGATGTCACCATACTGGATCGGTCGGTGCGATCCATGGGCACCGCCATCTTTTTTTCAATTTTTTTTAATTTTTTAATTTTTTTAATTTTTTTTCCTTCTGAGCATGTGCAGAAACCGAGTTTCCGGCACTGTGCATGTGGTTGCCATCTTGTTTTCGGCTTTCTTTCTTTTATTTATTTATTTAATTTTTAAAAAAATTTAAATTGTATTTTTCTTCTGAGCATGTGCAGAAGCTGAGTTTCTGGCACTGTACATGCGGTCGTCATCTTGAGGAAGCAAGCTGGCAGAGTGGTAAGTTAGAACCCACCCCTGCTTGGGTCCCCTCAACTCTTCAGTCCCAGAAATGGTGCATGACTGCAAAATAGGAGGGGGGCATTTTTCAGCTGAAAAATGCCCTTCTCCTATTTTGCAGCCAGGCAGGATTTTCTGTCCTTCCTGTTTTTATTTCGTTTCCCCTCCCACCCTGAAAGCAAAAGGAAGTGAGGGGGAAGAAGGATATTCATGACTATTGCTATGATTTTTTGCTCCTATATTCTGCTGTTTAGGTATAAATTTTGTTAATGTAGAAATTTTACTTAGAGCCTATTAAACAATGGAGCTATCTGCCTACCTGCAAATCATGATTGTGTATCTCTTAGGAGTAAATCCCACTTTTTCTAGCTGTCTCTCCTAAGAGCTAAATTAGTCCTTTTAAAGTTATTTCCTGTTCTGCCATGCCCTTTATAAAATCAAAGAAACTGTTTGGGCCATTTCATGTAGGTGTGTGTGTGTGTGTGTGTGTGTGTGTGTGTGTGTGTGTGTGTGTGACAGACACACACACACACACACAGAGAGAGAGAGAGAGAGAGAGAGAGAGAGAGAGAAAGAAAATGAAAAAGAGAAAAAGAAAAAGAAAAAGAAAAAGAAAAAGAAGAAAAAGAAAATGAAAAAGGAAAAGGAAAAGGAAAAGGAAAAGAAGGAAAAGGAAAAGGAAAAGGAAAAGAAGGAAAAGGAAAAGGAAAAGAAAAGAAGAAGAAGAAAAGAAGAAGAGGAAGAGGAAGAGGAAGAGAAAGAGAAAGAGAGAAAGAGAGAAAGAAAAAGAGAAAGAAAAAAAAGAAAAAAGAGGAAGGAAGGGAGAGAGAGACAAGAAAGAAAAAGAGATAAAGAAAGAGAAAGAAGAATGAAGGAAGGAAGAGAAAGACAGAGAAAGAGAGAAAGAAAGAGAAAGAAAAAGAAAAAGAAAGAGGAATAGGAAGGAAGGAAGGAAGGGAAAGAAGAGAGAGAAAGAGAAAGGAAGAAGAGGAAGGAAGCACCACAAACCCTGCCACTAGACATCGCTTCAGAAGACACTTTGAAACAGCACAGCAATTTAGGGCTGGAAGATATCTCGGAGGTCATCTAGTCCAACCCCGTGCTGCAGCAGGAAAACTTAAATTGTCTGGATTATTTTGGTGCCTCTAACAGAGAGGAAAATTGCCAGAAAGGGGAAGGGGTTTACTAGGACATGGCTGCCATGCAGAGGAAGGCAGAGATAGTCCTTGACTTCTGACCACAATTGAGCCCAAAATTTTGGTTGCTAAGCACGAGCGTTGTTAAGTGAGTTTCACCACATTTTACTCAATCTATGACATTTCCTGGCTCTAACAGTCATGTGCAAGCTAGAGAAGAACATCTAAAGGCATGTGTAATGTTCTAATGTACAGAAGTTATGGTTAAATGTGTGGCAGAAAGTGGACTCTGGGTGTGTTTTTCCAAATGCAGTAAGTGAGGTGAATGTGTAGTTTCAGAAGAGCTGTGTGTGTGTGTGTGTGTGTGTGTGTGTGTGTGTGTGTGTGTGTGTGTGTGTGTATACACATACAGTATATATAGTAGATAATGTATCCTTTTGTGTGCCTGTGTGTAATATGTATGTACACATATGGCATAAATACATAGGATTAAATAGTATCTTTTGGATGTTCAGTAGTAGTAAATAGACAGGGAAATTGTATCTCGTTGAGGCCTTTGAGGCGAGGAGCGGCCAGGCATCCTAACCCTAACCCTTGATGTGAGCGACGTCAAGTTGGCCATGCCCACCCAGTTACATGCCCACCCAATCACATGCCCACCCAGCAACCCCCACCCAGTCACATGCCCACAAAGCCATGCCCACCATCACATGCCCACGAAGCCATGCCCACAAAATAAGTCACGCCCACAGAGTGGCAGTAAAAAATTTGGAACCCACCCCTGACACTAATGTGTCTGCAGACAACTCCTTGATATACACAGCTTAGTACCCTACCTACCTTTAAAAAAATTGTTGCAATACCAACCAGGTAATTATGAAACGGGCATGCTGTGAAGTGAATGGGACCCCTCAGTCCTTCTACTGCTTAACTGACAAGACATTAAGGCTCAGTAAGGGGTGAAAACTAGTCCAGTGTGGCAGTGAAAGAGTTAAGGCAGGGCTGTCAAACTCGCGGCCTAAGGGCCGGATGCGTCACACACTGGCCACATCCACGCCCGGTTTAGCGAAGGGGAAAAAAGTCACGATATGTCACCTGACGCCGCTGTGACGACGCGAGTTTGACATCCCTGAATTAAGGGCATGATAACTAGGGGGGGAAAGCTCCCCTAGTGTTTCACTTCCCTTGGTGTCCTCAACAAGTGCTTATTTTGCTTAATGGTTAATCCAAGGGGCTGCTGTTGTGAAGTGAAATGAGAATCCTTAGCTTCAGGTTTTGCTTTACAGATGCCCAACAGGCATTCTTAGAAAATAAAGGTCATAGATGGCCACAGTCCAGAGCTTCAATGGAAAGCTTATCTGTCCAAAAAATAATCTGAAGTGTTAGAGAGTAAAGGTGGAATTGAATTTGATGAGGAAGATTTTCATCAGCTTGCTTTATTAGTGAAGCAAGTAATAGTACTTGCTATTAGTAATAGTGAATGGCTATTGTGTGACTGGCTATACTCAGGGGTGGGTTCCTACCGGTGTGGACCACTATGTGTGCACCGGTAGCGGCCCGCTGGTTACGTAATTTTTATTGGAATTTTCGGCGATTTTTCGGGTTTGGATGGCTTCTCCTCGTCCTCTGCTTTGAAAAAAGACCTCCCGCCCACCCCCGGGTTAATACCGACTTTTATTTCTTCGTCTGAAGCACAGCTGATCAGCTCCTCAGCTTTGTTCCAGACTGAAACGTCCTTCTGAGCATGCGCGGAAGTGAAATCCCACAATGCGGTGCGCGCGCACGTGCACAAAATGCGCACCGGTAGCAAAGGTAACTGGAACCCTCCCCTGGCTATACTTCATAGTGATCATTTTGTAAAAACCCAATAACATTCTCTCAACATTCTGAATTGCATGTGTAGAAAGTTAGCACCCACCCCACTCCTAGAAGAATGAAATATTTTGAGAAATATTAAAAAGGTAGAATATTATATTTCCCTGGATGAGAAATAGAGAAACGTGCTCTTGGACAGCAGCCCCCACCTTTCTTAATAGCCCTGAGCAGATGTCAGCACTTAAGAGATAAAGAGATAGCTAGCTCTATTCATAAGCAAATTCCCTGCAGCAAGGTCTGAACAAAAGTAGGATTAGCCCTCAGCCACAATAGGAATTACCCAACAAGCCCCTTCATTGCATCAGCCCAAACTTCAACCAACCAAACTTAGCTCAGGCAAACTCTTAGGATTTGTATATGGCCCCATGGGAGTCTGACAACAGTCAATAGAATAAATGTTCTTGCACAGGAACAGGAAGTTCAAGTGCAAGAGAAGGTACAAATACCCGCCACTCTCAATTCCATGTAGTTAGCTGCCCAGAACCCAGGACTGCTGGTGGTTCTGCTTCATCATTAAACCATCTTTCCAAGCAGCCTCCGTGTTTCCAGTGTCTTTCTCCCGGCTTTGAACTGAACCAGATGGATATTTCTTCCAACACATGAAACTCTGTCTACCCAACTGAGAGAAGTGCAGAACTCTGCATGGTTCTTCAGATCCATGAAGGTCCCTCTGTGTTTGGAGAGGCTTCTTTCCAGTTAAACCTCTGTGCTCAAGTGTCTGCTAAGAATTATGTCCACCTCTGCTTCTGATTGCACACTATATAAGGGGAGAATGTATTAGATCTCTAAGACGACTATTAGAAGGTTAGAACAACAGAAATGTGGAGTTTCTCTGATTTATAATCATGCATAATTGGAAAATTCAGTATCCAGGTGCTTTTAAAAAATGACCACAATGCCCAAATAGTCAGAATTACTATATTCAGAGAGTGAAATGAGATAGGAACATGATCAGGCAGCAGACTGAGAGGTGGCATTTATTTTCATTTCATTTATAAAACCGAAATGCTCTCTCAGTTCCATAATGTCCTGTGGGCAGCAGTATTGACGAAGGCAAAAACAAAGAGACCAATCCCGAGAAGCTGAATATTGTACTGTAAACTCTGTCAGAATGCAGAGTGTTAAGTTTTCGTACTGAAGAGGCAGGAGGCGATGGAGTGGCTTCAGCTCTTTATTAGATCATGGTGAGAAACAACAGCACAGACCCCAGTGTGGCTGGGGTTTAAATAGGATAGCCCTGGCTTGAACCAGGACCAATCAGGAGCAACCTATGGGTGACAATCAGCTGGACCAGAGTGGGAACTTCCAAGCTAATATGTAGATGTAGGGACATAACACAGAGTTTTAATTTTGTTCTTAATAAGAGTGAGATAAGTAATTCAACCAGCGTAAACACCCATGTGTTAAAATGAGGATCCATTTATAAACATAAACTGTTAACAGAACCAACATATTAAGAGAGTTTCTTGTAAATATAAACACTTGAAAAGGATTATGAACCATCTCTAAAAAGGCACACACAATATTTTTATATTATAATATATTTATTATAATATATTTCTCGTTTAAACATAGAAAGTTGTAACACAGTGTACAATGGATTGTATCATAACTGCAAGCAACATTTCCCTTCTGTAAATGAGGGATCTGATCTTATCATTACATATCAGTTAAGAAGGGGAGTACTGCAGTTGTGATACGAACTTGTATCTCATGAAGCATCTCAAAACTAATTATTTTCTGCTGTTAAGCCAGCCCGATACTGCCCTATAGGTGTTGAAAATTAAAATTTGCAATCAAATTTATAAACAAATAAAAATGCAGAATTCGAGAAAACTAAAGCAACGAGGAAAAAAAACCCTTCACAGAAACAGGGAAAAATAATTTAGGACTATAGGTATGTGGATTCATAAATACCTATGATCTCTGGAGAAGAAATAAGTTTGTAATTGATCTGAGATTGCACATGTATTTTTCATATATGATTGATTTGGGGAGCTCATGTTTTGAATAAAATTGAATATAATAGCGCTGAAATATTTTCTGCTGCTTATCACTTCAGGCATTCCGCTTTTCCATTTCTTTCTTTCCCATATCAGTTCTTGACAGTTTTAAGAGTCTTATCAATGCCTTCTGGCCTTCAGTAACCATAATAACTAATATGATATTGCAGCCATCTTAATAGAAGTAAATTAGCTGTTATGTTCACACATACTATAGTTAGATAAGAAAGTAGATTCTGAACTGTGTAAAAACTTAAGATACTAATAAATCTAACAAGCTGTGTGGCATCCTATTTTTTTTATGCAATTCCTTTCTTTTTGCTACACATTGATTATTTATCCCTTACCCTATATTGCCTACAGTTCAAAAAGGGATAGAATGGGACTCATCTTTGGACATAGGGTTGTGCAAATACATATCAATTTGTGTATGAGATTAAACATACACAAATGTTTGTATATATATATATATATATATATATATATATATATATATATATATATATATATATATATATATTCTCTTTTTTGTATGTCTTTTTTGTATGTTTTCTTTTTGTATTATGTCTTTTTGTATATTTTAAAATAACTTAATAAACACTATTTAAAAAAAAGAGATTAAACATATTCCCCTTTTACTAAGGGCAATATCTACTTTTGTTTATTAGTGAAATGCTATTCTAGTTTAACTTTTGGGAAATGCTAGGGTAATCTCCCAAGCATTGTTCATGTCTCCGTAGACAAGAACTCCAATTTTTACTGATTGTAAGTAAAATATGTAAGAGTGGAGAAGGCGTATCCTGATTCTACGATATTTGAACTGAAGTCTACTAACTGGGATCCAAGTGGCAGGAAAAATACGTTTTGCATGAGTTAGAAAGCAGTTCTACCAAGTGTAAGCAGTTCGCCCCCTGAAGGGCTCCAAGAATAGGCACACAAGCACCAAACAGAATGAACTAGCAATTTAGGCTGTCAGGACTGCATTGTGTCTAGTTGATTTCCCTGACATTGTGTGCCATATGTTAAATAAATAAATAAGTTCTACCAACTCAGTCAATGACTGCTTTCTAGTCATTCTGGCTTCCAGATGTGGTTCCCAAGCCCCACTCTCTTGAGGAAGGAGAATATAAGTTAGCTTGGGATGTGAGAGTCAGTTTGGTGTCGTGGCTAAGGCATTAGACTAAAAAAACGGGGGACCTTGAGTTCTAGTCTCAACTTAGGGATAAAGCCAGCGGGGTGAGCTTATGCCAGTCACTTTCTCTCAACCCTAGGAAGGAGGCAATGTCAATGCACTTCTAAAAAAAATTATCAAAACAAGGGACAAGGGACTTGTCCTGGCAGTCTCTGAGAATCAGATATGATTGAACAGAAGAAGAAAAAAAAGAAGGGAAGAAAAGCTTCATTGCACAAGTTAATTTCCATCAGAAGACCCTAACCAAAATACTGCTTCCCCCCCCCCCCCATTTTCCCCAGAATGTAAAATCTTCAAATTGATTGACTCTTGGTGACTTCGTTGACATGGCTTTGGAACTTTCTTGGCAGTTAAATAGACGGGGGTTGATGTACTTTCAGAGTATTTACTTCCTTGCCTAGCCATGATAGTCTTCCATCCACACAGACCCTGACTAGGCTCAAACCTACTTCCAAGGACAGCCAAAGTCTACCCATGCTGCCACTTGCTGAGGGTTCCTTCCTGTAGGAATAATGAACACTCTGGAACATAATTTATTTCCTAGGGCTTAAGAACAGGTTGACTGCAAGAGCAAACATTCGATTTTAGATTTGTAGATCCATTTATTGATAATTCCTGTGTCAAAAGTCAAGACAGTACTGAGAAGCTGTATCTGAAAATAGGGTGATTTATTTAACATTTCTCCTAAATAATGTAAACTTTTACAGGTGATTCATAAATACATCACATCATTTACTACAAAAATTAAAATGATGTGCATATATGATTATAAAAGAATACTACCGGTATTAAAAAGTATTTGTAACAGTTATAACATTTTTTTCCTCTCTTGAATATTTCTGCAAATGCAGATTCTGCTTTTCTCTTCTCCCCCTCCCCACCGCAGATCAATCAATTGATCCATTGGTTGCAACAGGAATTGACCAACCGGCTTGTTGTCTGAGCCTGACATCGTGGGTTGAGAGAGTGTTACTGGTCCAATCTCACCCAGCCAGCCTTTATGGCTAAAGCAGGACTAGAACTCATAGTCTCCTGGTTTATAGCCAGGTGCCTTAACCATGAACCAAAATGACTCTCATTTATAATATTTAAATCAGTTTATTATAAGAACCGCGGTGGCACAGTGGTTAGACTGTAGTATTGCAGGCTACTTCTGCTGCCTGTCGGCTGCCTGCAATTTGGCAGTTCGAATCTCACCAGGCTCAAGATTGACTCTGCCTTCCATCCTTCCAAGGTGGGTAAGATGAGGACCCAGATTGTTGGGGGCAATATGCTGACTCTGTAAACCGCTTAGAGAGGGCTGTAAAGCACTGTGAAGTGGTATGTAAGTCTAAGTGATATTCAGGGGTGGGTTCTACTTACCTTCCCTACCGGTTCGCATCACGTTGGAAGTGCGTGCACGTGCCTATGTCACGTCAGGGAAATGACCCTCTGCGCATGTGCAGAAGCCTTTATGCATGTGCAGCGGATACTTTGCCAGCCGCTTTGAAGGAGTGGCAACCGGAGGACCAGTTTGGGGGCGTGGCCAGCTGGCCATCGCTGCCGGTTCAGTGAGCGGGGCAAAATTCCTCCACCGGTTCAGGCGAACCGCTCCAAACCGGCAGCAACCCACCACTGGTGCTATTGCTATTATAATTGGGCATATATCTCCTAAACATTGGCTGTGGTCTTGTAAACTATGGTTAGTTTTTATCACAGTTTGGTGGAAGTCACAATACCCAAGTTTACACATTGCACTCTTCTGACAATAATGGTTTTACATACTGCAGTGATTGCCTGCACCAATGTTCAGCCACAACCAAATCAAATTTTGAATTGCACTAATCATCAGTGTAATGTATGAAGCCAGTAGAGAGAAGTGGCATACAAATTGAGATTATTTTAAAACTTGGGCCTGTTTCAAAATAATAGTAAATGTGAGTACCTATAGCCAAATTTTGAAATCCTTTAAATATTGATCCGCAGTTTGAGAATTGTTTTAATAAATTTTGAAGGTCTTGGATACAGAAGAAAATATGGTGAAGCAAGAATGGAGGCACTGCCATATGCATTTTCTCAAACCATGGTTTAATAGACTGAAATGTCTGGATCTCGTTTAGATGCCTCTTCAGTTGTCAGATAAATGCTGAAAGATTTCAAATAAAATTATTGAGAAGTAGCTAAAGCATTCTAATCTATTGATTAGTTTACAACGTCAGCATAGGGCTTGTTCAGAATTAATGTACAGTTGAAAGATATGATAATTTGTAAGAACAATGGCTGGCTCAAAGATTAGGAATAGATGAATTCTCAGAATATACAGGTAGTTTAGTATAACTATTTCACTCTCTCCTCCTTAGGTGGTTAATATATCAATGTGCAAGAGATGAATTGAACACAACAGGCAATTTTATATATCCATATTTTCTACGAGTGAGTTTTTCTACAGAAGGAAAATTCTTATCTATTTCTACTTTTTTTGGAAGGACTGATCATTCCCTTTGAAATTTTCTGCGTTTCTAACATACTTTGTGAGCAGAGACTCTGTCAAAACAGAAATCTGAGTAACCTACTATATTACATTATTAGTGCATATTGGAGGTTGTGCCATGCCCTGTGCAGATGGCTTGTTGACACAATATTTTCCACAAAGTGTTGATTTTCAAAAAGAGCTTCTTGGGCCACCAGGGACTGTTTCTATTGATTATTTTATTTTCCACAGTGTGTTTTATATCAAGCATTCTATAAAGCAGAGAAAGACTTAAGAGAATACGAAGAACCAGAGAAGATTTAAAAATAGTATCTGATAAGCCAGTTCTTCCTCATCACAAGGGTAGTTTTTTTTCCGTGTGTGTGTGTGTGTGTGTGTGTATGTGTGTGTGTGTGTGTGTGTGTATTCCCCACTGGAACTGGTATTTCCTTTCTACATGTCAGTTAAACAATGACATCCCCAGGTGTCCACCCTCCTTTTGTCAATTGACAAATGTGCAGCAGATGGCGAAAATGGCCTGGCGTATATTTCCAGGCAATTACCAAAGCCCCCCACAACAAAATAAGAACCCAACCCACAACATGAGTCCGCTGCACCTTACTGCTGACTGTGTTTGTGGTTGCAGCTGTTGGGGCTAATGTTGCTTAATGAGATTAACATTGCCTGACAGTGCAAAAATAATTTATTGAAACTCTTTGGCCCTCCCTCAAGGGCCATGGGAGGGAGGCTTCATCTTGTGGGTTTTATTGACTTTTTAGCATCCTTTTTCACACAGACAAGTAAAAAAGGGAGAGTCTATGGTCTGCTTCTCCATTTGAACCCTTGCTTGGAATATTGGAACGAGATTTTGATCCCTCCAGGAATTTAAGTTCTGCAGTCTCTTCTTTCTTTGAAGATCACGGGAAAGTAAAAGCTTGTCTCATCTTTCATTGGCCTTTCGGTATTTTACTAGAGAGGATACCAAGGCTGAAAGAGAGGGCTTGTACGAAACTGTTAAATTAGGGCTGGAATCCAGATAGAGGCATGGAAAGTATTCACACCATAGGATCTAGGACAGCTGAAGCCCTAAAACAAGCAGTGGGCATAGAGTCACCACTGATGGTTCTCCTCCCTCCTTCTGTTCCCAAAGGCCAGACATTTACTTTGGGTGGTGGAAAGTGTCAGAAGAAGTAGCAAACATTTTCAGGCTCAATGGCTCAACCATTCTCAACGGACTGTTCACCTTCACTCCTGTTCCTTGCCCCAAGCTAAAATTGGGGATGTGGCTAGGGTAGAGACAAGCAACAGGGATCTATCTGCAAGCATACTCATACCTACTATCTGCAAGCATACTCATGCCTACTATCTGCAAGCATACTCATACCTAGATGTTGGATTGGGATGCATGCAAAGCCTTCCTCGACTCTTCTTGTCACCTGCCTTCTCTACGCTGTTTTGGGTCGCATCTCATGTGGTAATGGATATTTTATTCTGGTGCGATGACATGTTGAAGGAAATCAATTTGCAGCTTAGGGCCACAATGCGTCATAATCTCATGCATCATTTGCCAAATTCTAAGGCTGGGTTTACCACTAAACCATGGTTTATTTGTTCATTGTAGGAACAGACTTGCAGTGGCTGATGTCACGGCTTATACTAAGCCATGGATCATGGTTTACAAACCACACTGGTTGGGCTCTGACAATGCACTGAATCAAAACTAAATGCACCCCTGTATGGTTTGGTAGTGTGATGCATGGTCCCGGTCTGTGGTGATGATTCAAAAGCACAGTAGCATGGATACCACAAGGGATTTATAACAAGAGATAATGACACCGTTTATTTACACTTTTTTGGCATGGTTCAAACAATGAAATTCTACTTCTGGATGAATGCCTTCCTGACAAGAAAAGTAAGCATATTCTAGCAGACAGGCACTTTCTGTCTGGTCACACCTTATGCAGCAGCCATTTTGTGAAGTCTCCTGTCTAGTACCCATTTTTATAAGAGCGTGCACAACTTGCTTTCAGCATTCAAAATGGCGCACAAATATTACCTATCCCTATTCATAGAGGTACTATAGACTTTATTATACCCTACGCCAATGAAAAGGAGAAATGGGAAGAAAGTAAGAAGGAAAGGATTTTATATGTGAAATTATCCCAAGTGCAGCTATTCAATTATTAATCAGGCTGCTCATAGAAATATAGTTTCCTTGGGAACAGTAACAATTAAGATGGCTTGACTGACTTTTCTATTGTAGAGATGCGTGCAAGAAAAGGAATTAAATAATTTATTTAGTACATTTCTGAAATGATTTATTGAAGCTCAGGATAGTTAACAACCTCATAATAAGCGAATTCTAAAAATAACAAGAGCATCACTGCCAAAGTACTTTTTTTTTTTTACAAAAATGCAAAGTGGGGGATATTTAATATCTTAGTAGTTAATTTACTAACTTTGCTTCTTCCAACGTTGGCCTTCACAGACACACTTATCTTAGGATATGCATTATGGCTCACCTCGCAGGGCTGTGGGAATCCTGTGAGGATGCCTGTGGGGAAGGTAAGAAGGGACAAATGATAAAACAGGAGTGGCATCATCACACTAGTGCTGTGGCTTCTGTATTTCTGTCAGATATTGGAACATGAGTGCATAATGGCAGCATTTGTACAATGGCATCACTGCAATTTGTTGTGGAAAGCAATTTTCATTGAAAAATACTTGTTAGAAATTGTGTTTATATATAGCACCACAGAGCAAACAAAAAGTACAGTCACCATGTGCCTTACTGCTCAACTATATAACTGTAACAGGAAACAGGAAACTCTACTTAGAACAAAAGAGCATAGAGTATATACCATAGATCCAAATTTGTAAACACTGCCATCTACTGGCTGAACAGTACTGTAGTTGTTGCATAGAATTACATTCCAATAATGAATTCCAACAATACTAACTGATATGCCTATTCTTCTTATGACAACTAAGTATTAAAGATATCCCTGCCTGATTACATTTGCCCACTGTTTAAATGAAAGTAATTCAAATACTATGAACCATGATTGTTGCTTCACTATACAGGTAGCCTTTGACTTACAACAGTTCATTTAGTGACCATTCAAAGTTACAACGGCATTGAAAAATGTGACTCATGACCGTTTTTCAGAGTTACAGCCTTTGCAGCACTCCCATGATCATGTGATCAAAATTCAGATGCTTGGCAACTGGTTCATATTTATGACTGTTGCTGTGCCCCAATGTCATGTGATCTCCTTTTGCGACCTTCTGACAAGCAAAGTCGATGAAGTGAAGCCAGACTCATTTAACAACCGGGTTACTAATTTATCAACTGCAGTGATTCACTTAACAAGCAAGCAAAATTGTAAAATGGGGCAAAACTCATTTTAACAAATGTCTCACTTAACAACCGAGATTTTGGGCTCAATTGTGATCGTAAGTTGATGACTACCTGTAATCTTGGAGATCTAAAG
>JALIGW010000051.1:3570000-3605000 GCA_023053685.1 Diadophis punctatus similis | reverse complement strand
TACAGAAACCAAAGGATTGATAGAGAAATATGTACCGTATTTTTCAGAGTAAGTGCACCAGTGTGCCTACCGTCCCTGTCCTAATGTTCCCTCTTATCGGTACTCATTTTATGTATATAAACAATGTTATATCTATGTATATTACCAACACGTACTTGACAAAAAAAAACAAAACAAAAACGCATCGGAGTATAAGGCGCACCTAGATTTTAGAGGAGGAAAACAAGGAAAAAAGTATTCTGAACCAAATGATGTAGTAATATATTATTTAATAAAATACCAGTGTAGCAGAATACTTTTTACAACCATGTATACTTTTTAAACCATGTATACTTTTTACAGCCATGTACATGTTTTACAACCATGTATACTTTTTACAAACTTCAAACTTGACAGCTTTAAGACTAGTGGACTTCAACTCCCAGAATTCCTCCTCCAGTCATGCTAGATGGGGTAGTCAGAAGGCAAAAACGCCCCCATTTTTGCAGAAAATGGCCTGTTTTCGCCCATTTTTTTTGCAAAAACAGGGCATGCAGAGGGTTTGGGAAGCCTGCAGAGTGCTCCTAGAGGGTGGGGGAAGGCAAAAACACCCCTGTTTTTTGCCCATTTTTTTTGCAAAAACAGGGCATGCAGAGGATTTGGGAAGCCTGCAGAGTGCTCCTAGCGGGTGGGGGAAAGCAAAAACGCCCTGTTTTTTTTGCAAAAATTGGATGTGGGGGTGGGTCTTCGGGAGGGCAAAAATGTCTGTTTTTGGTGCATCTTATACTCCGAAAAATGCGGTAATTGCTTCCCTGGTCAGCAACTAAAACCTCCCATATACTTCTACTAAAATATAAAGCAAGCTGGGCCACTTGCATGATACCTGTTGAATATATTAATATATGTTGGATCATGCAGTGATTAGGCAAAGTATCTAATTAAAGTGGAATTTGAGAAAACATCTCAGGTTTGACCCTCCCTTCCCCAGCCAGGCATTCTGGGAGTTGAAGTTGCCGAAGTTGAGAAACAGTGCTCTAGGATATAGTCAGAGAGAATAAAAGCACATAGAGAGTTGCAAGATTCCAGTACCATAACACTATAACAAAAGTGCTTTTATGATGCATGACTTTGGTGTTCATGTCTGGTCTACTTTGAAGAACTTATATAAGCATGTTGAAAGATCAGTTTTAGGAATCTCTTGTTCTCTCAATTGCTTGCACTAACTAGAAATCCCTGTTCAGCTTTTAAATCAAGGTTAGGTAGTCCATGGCCTGCATGGGGCCTCCAAACATGTATGTTGCCGGCCCCAGAGTCCCTGGGCTCAACAAATTTTAAATTCTGCTTCTCACTTTTTTAGCATGTAGCAAGCAGACAAATCATGGAACTCGTATTGATAAATGTATGGCCAGGATTCATCTAAAATAAGGACACTCTAACTATAATCTTAACCCTGATATGGCTTAAGGCGAAGCATGCAGGGCTTTGAGCAGAGCGTGTGAGCTTCTCACATAGATCAAACCACATAACAGGTGCTAATGACATTGTATCTTGCAGGGCTCTTTAGAACATGCTTACTGCTGTGCATAACAGAAGCCTGAACTATGGAATGGCAATTAACATTTGGAAGATAAATACAGTAGCATGGTACTGAGCAAGGAAAGCTGCTTGTAAAATGGACACCAGTAGATATCAGTAGGAAAGTGGCAGAACAAATGATTAGTTTCTGCTTCTCAAGAACATTAACAATACAATAATGAGAAGTTTGCAAACAAAAATGTAAGAAGAAAAGGCTTCAGGATGTATCGAAGGGATTCTATGCCTTTTTGTAATCTTGGCATCAAGATGGGTACAGAAAGGATGGCCAAGCTAGATGTCACCATACAAATGACCTTGATTAATTTCAAAACAAACAAACAAATCCGGATCATATTTGGCTGGCGTAGTGTGAGACTTATTTATGGATTTCTCAGGAGATAGTGTCACACAAAAGTCAACTCATACCTGGGGTTATGCCATTTGGGATTACAAATTCAACTGGAAGGAAACCTAAATCCCAACATTGGGAAGGGGAAATGGCTAGTTTTGTGGTAATTGCAAGTAAACTATTAACATATTTATCATAAGCAATGAATGGTCATCCTAGAAACTGCATGTGTTAGATGGGGAGTTTCCTCTTGTGTATAGTGACTGTAAGTGTTGTGACCCACCAGCAGCCCATGCAGCTGGTAGCGGATCCCGTCTGAGATGAGGCCGATGAGGTGATGCGCAAGCGGCCTGTGCAGTTGGCACCCGAGTCGGACAGTGAGGAGGCTGGCGAGGACTCGGTGCCAGAGGCAGAGATTCAGCCAGGGCCTTCGGAACCTCCAGCACCTCACATCAGTGATGAGGAAGAAGAGGAGGAGCCTCTTCTTAATGCATGGGCACGCAGAGCTGCCAAAAGGCAGGAATGGCTACTCAGGAGGAGGTCTCCTTGGGAGTAGGCTTGGGGCTAATTGGCCACTCCCCAAGCCTACTTAAGGAATGAAGAAAACAGAAAAAGCTCTGCAGGAAACAACTTGTTTGATAGTTTGTTCATTCGTGTGCGTCTTGTTTGGAAAACCTCTGCTCAGCTTATCTGTTTTGGCTTACTCCTTATGGATTGATTCCAGGCATCTTGCCAACCTTTGTAAGCTTCCTGAGATATCCAGGACTAATTACTTATCTTTGCTTTATGACTTTATGGACTTATGCCAACTGTTAATGCCGCATAATTAACAGCTAGTTTTTTCAAGAAAAGACTGCTTTAAGATTTGTTTGTGTGTGAACACTACTAAGCCAGTTTATTAGTAGTGGTTAATCAATTAAATATAGGTCTGAACAAACTGCGTGTGTGCTACGTTTTCTCTGGTCCATAGCTGGGGCAGAACAGTAAGCAAGAAGCATGGTTTTTGGGTCATATATTAAGTATGTTCCATCTATAAAATCCTACTCAACTATACGAGGATGGAAATCTTCCAAGGCATCCATAGTGGATGTGCCTGGCCCCAACATTCCCTATCACACTGTATCGGCTCCTCCTTTGCAGACTGGGATATGACGGGTGAGAATCATCAGTAAAAACTACTACTTTGCTTCTTATTTTAATGTGATGGTCAGCTTAGAATCCCTTGACTTGGGTAGGAATCTGCAGTGCAGAGCAAAAGAGCCATTAAGGACACATTCTATACAATTAACATTATTAACCATTGGGTGCTACGGTCATCCGAATGGTTTTTTTTTCCCTGGCTTGATACAGTAAGATACCACCAGGAAATACTAAGGCTAGAGGCTAGAGTAGGAACTTTTAAAAAAAAATCCCCAAAGAAGGCACTGGCAAACCATTTTTGTCCTGTTGCCAAGGAAACCACATGGAACTTGTAGTTGAGCGTGACTTGAAGGAGACTTTCTATAGAAATGCAGCAGGAGGAATTTTGGGAGAACTGTCTGTCTCTGCCATGGCAAAGTTATTCTGGAGAAAGAGAAGAATTATCCTGAGAAATGGAATGAAGCAAGCAACGGTGAAGTAGGACCTCTCGATAATCTTGGCTATTTCTGCTCAGTAAGAATGATATGCAATCGCATTATTATTTTGGCAAAAGAGTCAAGGCCACAGTTGCTGAAGAAAGAAACAACTGAATTCTATCATCCCTTCCATCTGTATTATCTATATGTACTATCTGTATTAGGGAAGACCACATTATTGAGACCATATTATTCCAATATTATCGAATCCATATTATTCCAAAACAAGATGCTCTAGCACCATAATGAGCGTATAGGACTCTTCCACAGTATCCATTTCCGAGCAATGGGCAAAACACATAGACACAGAGAGAGAGAGAGAGAGAGAGAGAGAGAGAGAGAGAGAGAGAGAGAGGGAGGGAGGGAGGGAGGGAGGGAGGGAGGGAGGGAGGGAGGGAGGGAGAGAGAGAGGGAGAGAGAGAGAGAGAGAGAGAGAGAGAGAGAGAGAGAGAGGGAGGGAGGGAGGGAGGGAGGGAGGGAGGGAGGGAGGGAGAGAGAGAGAGAGAGAGAGAGAGAGAGGGAGACCTTTTTTTTGAAGGACTGGGCTTGGCAGTACTGTCAGAAGTCATGTCATGATTGCTTTGATGTACTCATTCCCCTCTCCACCTCCAGAAACATAGTGTTAATAGGTAGTCCATTTATTATTAATTCCCACAGTACAGTCTAATTCTCACAGCACTGTCTTAGGCCTAAAGATACCCACGCACAGTAGGCTGTATTGCTATTATCCTTCTCATCTTTCTAATCTTCTCATTTCTCATCCTTTCTCACCTTCTCTTGTTTCCTACTACCTTCTCCTATTGGTATCTTATGATTTACCACTTGTTGTTTGTATCTTATGATTAATGATTGTAACTATGATTTATGGTTTATGACTTTGTTGTTTGATTGAGAGCTAATGCACTGGAGACAAATTCTATATGTGTCCATTCCACATGGCCAATAAAGAACTATTCTATTCTATTCTATTCTATTCTATTCTATTCTATTCTATTCTATTCTATTCTATTCTATTCTATTCTGTTTTGTTCTGTTCTGTTCTGTTCTGTTCTGTTCTGTTCTATTCTATTCTAGTCTAGTCTAGTCTAGTCTAGTCTATTCTATTCTATTCTATTCTATTCTAGTCTAGTCTAGTCTATTCTATTCTATTCTATTCTATTCTATTCTATTCTGTTCTGTTCTGTTCTGTTCTGTTCTGTTCTGTTCTGTTCTGTTCTGTTCTGTTCTATTCTATTCTAGTCTAGTCTAGTCTAGTCTAGTCTATTCTATTCTATTCTATTCTATTCTAGTCTAGTCTAGTCTAGTCTAGTCTAGTCTAGTCTAGTCTACTGTATTCTACTGTATTCTACTGTATTCTACTGTATTCTACTCTATTCTAGCCTAGCCTAGCCTAGCCTAGCCTAGCCTATTCTATTCTATTCTATTCTATTCTATTCTATTCTATTCTATTCTATTCTATTCTATTCTATTCTATTCTATTCTATTCTATTCTATTCTATTCCATTCCATTCCATTCCAGTCCAGTCCAGTCCAGTCCAGTCCAGTCCAGTCCAGTCCAGTCCAGTCTAGTCTAGTCTAGTCTAGTCTAGTCTAGTCTAGTCTAGTCTAGTCTATTGCCAGAACTAAAGAATACTTCACTGGTGATGAAATGACACATATAAATTGGCTTATGCTACCAGCAGTTCTCTCTTTCCAACCAGTTGCTCCTCACACATTATTACTCAAGGATAACAGCTCTGATATAGCTTCTTTTAGTGGACTTCTGGCCATAAGTCTCGCCATCTTTGATCTTGCCTTCTTCTTTCAGTGCTATTACTGCTGAATTGCTTATTATTGGCTAGCTTTGCTTTAGTAGTGAAAACTCATGCATGCGATCACAACTCCTCTCTAAATTTTCCTGGAGTTTGAATGTAGGGTTTGCATCAGCCATAGGCAACAAAATAAAATGAATTGATAAATTTCTTTCCAATTGCCAAAGATGGAATGTATGCAGGTTTTACAAAAGAATGTGGAAATATGCAAAGTAAACATATTGCTTTTGACAGTAAACAGTCTTGAAATTGGCTAAAGTGTCACCAGATTGCTTCATACAGATATTATTAAGCTTTGAAATAACAAAATTCAGCATTGTTCATTCAGACTGTTTATTCATTATCTTAGTGTTCAGCTCAGAAAACTGTAGTACTTTGCCTTTCTCTTTAAAGACTTTGCTGCATTATATACCCAAGAGTTGATTCATATACTTCCTTAACTGCACAGACACCACTTTAGATACTTGTAAACTTCAGGAATGTAGAAAAAACTTAGGAGTCAAAATGATCTTTCATTTCCTTTTGATAACAAGTGGGTTCTGGGGCCATTACCCTCATAAAAAGTGTTAACTTTTTTTTCTACGGGGCATTATCTCATAGTAAGGTGTCATTTGGAATATTCATTAACAGATAAGGTAGGGCTAGTGATTCATCAGGAAATTTCCATTTCAACCATGGGAACTGGCCCTAGTTTTGTCTGTGTAATCTTATTGAGTCTTTGAATGGCTGATGAGGGATCAAAATTGAATCATACTTTTTAAATTCTAGGTATTCCTTGCATTTTACCTGCTTTGAAGAGATAATTGTCAAATTTAGATTCCAAAGATTAAAAATATAGGTGGTTAATTCTGTATTTTATCTTAAAAACAATCCAACATTTCTAGATTTCCTTCTGCTCATATCTTAAAATAAATATGAAAACTGGAAACTGGCCATGAAAATATTCTTTTACCTAACTTAAGGCTGGGCTTAATTCTGTTTGGACCACTTGTTCCTACCAGAGTATTAGCATTTGAAAGGAAAATATACAAAAAGGAGTGGCATGATGGCTCAGTGGTTAAGGCACTGGACTTGTTGGAAAGTCAATAGTCCAGATTCGAGACTTGAGCGTTGTGTGACGGGAGGAGCTCCCAACCTAGCTCTTGCCAACCTAGCAGTTCGAAAGCATGCAATTGTAATTTCAAACGGTCATTGAACAAATGGTTGTTATGTGATAAATTCTGTTGGCTTAATCATTGTAATATATAAATATATTCTATATTTAATAAGTGTTTTAATGTTGTCTCCAGCACTGCTGTTTCTTGTTTAGCCAGCAACTCAGAACTTACAGAAACAAATGTAGATTTACAGTGCAACTCTTACTGTTAATGTTCTGAACTAATAGCTCTACAAACACAACCAAATATTGATACTAAAAAAAGTGTAGCTCTACAGACTTGATTTCTGTTCCAGAAGAATTGAGGCTTGACAGCAACCATACATGGCACCTCATTCTGTATGTCTATGGAGATTCTCAGTCATCCAAGTCATGGTTGTCCCAAAGGTGCTTTTTCAAGAGCCAACTGGACTTTCTTGTTTTTCTTTGAAGACGTTTCGCTTCTCATCCAAGAAGCTTCTTCAGCTCACAACACCTTTGGGATAACCATGACCTGGATGACTGATAATCTCCATATACATAGAGAACGAGGTGCCATGTATAGTTGCTGTCAAGCCTCAATTCTTCTGGAACAGAAACCAAGTCTGTAGAGCTACACTGTATGCTATGAGCTGAAGAATCTTCTTGGATGAGAAACGAAACATCTTTAAAGAAAAACAAGAAAGTCCATTTGCTTCTTGAAAAAGCACCTTTGGGACCTCATTCTGAACCATCTGTCCAAACTAGTCCCTTCACAGTTTCCAACGAGGTTTGGTCAGTCTCAGCTTTGTATTCCTCTCAGGTCTCCTAGTAATTTTGGTCTTCAATACCATTGTGTCCTCTAGTTCAGGGGTCACCAACCTTTCAGACCTCAGGGACAGGTATGGGTTCTAACTTGCCTCGCTTCCTCCTGTGCCGTGTGGCTGTGCTGCATGGCCATGTGTGCGTTTCACGTGTGCACGTGTGCACGCGCAGTGCCAAAAACTTGACTTCTGCGCATGCGCAGAAGCAAAAATCAGCAAAAAAAGCCCCCCCAAAAGCCCAAAAAAGATGGCGGCTGGAAAGTGCCAAAAACTCGGCTTCTGTGCATGCGCAGAAGCAAAAAATAGAAAAAAAATAGGGGGAAAAAGCCAAAAAAAAAAAGATGGCAGCTGCCACGGACCAGCACTGGCATATCCGGCTCCGTGACATCATCACCGGTTCACTACCAGTTCTATAGAACCGGTTAGAACTGGTAGGAACCCACCTCTGCTCAGGGAGCACTAAATTCATAATTTTAAATCCCGTGGACCACTAATATGATCTGCCTAATGACCAGCTGGGTGGGTGTGGCTAGGTGGTCATGTGACTGGGTAGGCATGGCCAACTCAATGTCACTCACATCAAAAGGCACCTTGGCAGACTCTATTTGCCCCTCCCCTCCCAGCCACTCCTCGCCCCCCTGCCCGGACTCCTTAAGGCCCAACAGGAAGCAGTTGTTGGAGCTAAGCAACCACCATGAGAAAGAGTTGGCAAAATAGCTAGCTCAGTTCAAATTGGATCTGACCGAGAAGGAGGCTTAGCAGAAGCATCTCACTGAGGACTACGAGCATAGGCTTTCCAAGCAGAGGGAACACCTGCAGAAGTGCAAGGCCAGTTACAGGCGCCTGGAGGTTCAGCGGATTGAGATGGTCAGCCAGTTTCAGGCCATGATGCAGTCCCACTGGAACAAGGCCCTCCAGTTCTTCGCCACCAGCGGCACTTTCCTCCAAAGCCCCCCACCAGGAGGCTGAAGCAGACCCCAAGTTGGAATTTCTCCCCCTCGCCGAACCGCACAAAAAGACCCCGAATATGGAGACTCTCTGCAGCAACACAAATGTTCATTGCACATATCCGGCCCAGGGGGCATAGTTTGAGGACTCCTGAGTTAGTGCAATATAAAAAATGCAAATGATTTTTCTGGGGACCACCAACATTTCTCGTGGACCACCAGTGGTCCATGGACCACAGTTGGTGACTGCTGATCTAGTTCATAGAGGAATCCATAACTTGCTTTGAAAACTAATTCATGTTTTAACAACCATATCTTGGTTTGAAAATCATTCCATAAAGTCCTCATTTTTTATTCTTCCCCACAGTGCAAACATTAAAATCTTTCAGAATAAATTCCTTCTACCTGTTTGTTTTACTTTAAATGGGCCTTAGAAATTCTACCTTTCATACAGGTCCATTCATACCTTTTACACACACCTGCCATAAAAGAGAGAGAGAGAGAGTGTGTGTGTGTGTGTGTGTGTGTGTGTGTGTGTGTGTGTGTGCGTGGTGGGTTGCTCCCGATTCGGCCCAGTTCGGCGAACTGATAGCAGCGGAAGGCTCCGCCCACCTGCCCTGGACGCTTCTGCGCATGCGCAGAAGCGTCATGCATGCGAGCGCGCGAGTGAACTGGTAGCAAAAGGATTTAGAACTCACTACTGGTGTGTGAGTGTGTGTGTACCAAACTATTTTTAATCAATATATACAATAATTTCATATAACATTGTTAACAATATAATGACAGTTGGGCAATTTTGCAGCCGTCCTAAGAAGAACCACGTACATATTTTGCAAATCACCAGATAAGTTGGAAAGTAAAGTGCTTTATCACCTCTGCACATATATGATGAGCCATTCCTAAGTACTTTCCAACTTTTATTTCTGAAACAGTTTTCAAAAACAATTTTAAAGAATCCTGAGCTTTTCAAGACATTAGATTCCAAACCAAATATATTCTCCATGCCAAATTAACATTAGGATTTGAGAGAGAATTGCATTTTAAAACATGTACAAAACAGAAATGCCAGAAATTTTCCAAGGCTGAACACAGACCATAATATTCACAAAATCTGTCATTCATTAGTGGGGCAGTGCTATTTGGTAATTTGATGTTTCAAAAATAGGTCAGCAAATAGTCAAAACTTAATGAATTTTTTAAAAAAGCTTGAGACCCATAAATCAAAATAAAAAAAAAGTTTGACTTAATTTTTTGTATTAGGAAACCTGGGATGTTTCTGAACAATGTGTAAACATGCATCTTCTTGGTTTGACAACTTTTAGCTTGATTTATTCCAGGGCTTTGATTGTTCTGTCAGTAATCAGTTCATCTGGAAGAATGAAGGTGCCTTTGAAGAGAAATATCTGAATCTTAAGTTCTCTTTCGGACCCTTAGCTTTATGGGTTTTGTTTTATTTATACCTGAATAAATAGTGAATGTTATAATTTGTATTAAACTAAGGTCATTTTATAGTTTTGATTTTCTTGAGCAGATGTGAGTGGAGAGATAATTCCCCACTTGCACCCCAATTTTTTTATAAGAAACTTGGATTCTCAAAGTGAACTGGTTTGGTAAGGTCACTGTTAGCAGTGGTGGCTCTAAGCCAGGGGTGTCAAACTCGATTTCATTGAGGGCTGAATCAGGGTTGTGTTTGACCTTGGAGGGGTGGGGTGGGCGTGGCCAGGGTGGGCATGGCCAGCTCAATGTCACTCCTGTCGGGGTTGCCTGTGGTGGCCTGAGTGCTCTGCCAGAGAAAACGTGTTCCCAAGCTCCGTTTTCGGCTGGGATGGCCTCCTGCAACCCTCTGCCAGTGAAAACAGAGCTTGGGAGTGCCGCATGCAGCCCTCCCGAGCTCCGTTTTTGCTGGCAGAGGCACTGCGGGCCAGTCCTTTGCTGTTTCCAGGTTGGCCCTGCGGGCCAGATCTAGGCACCCCATGGGCCAGATCCAACCCCTGGGCCTTGAGTTTGACACCCCTGCTCTAGGCTAAATTAGTAGCACGTACATAGTTCCCATTTCCATCAATAGGCTGTAAGTCATGAGAGATTCGTTCTCTCCTCTTGCTTCTAATATTGAGTTTTAAGGACTGGTTTTGCATATGCGCTTCCTCACATTAGTATAATGATTTCTTCAGAATTCATCAGCACATATTGAGTTTTTTAAATCTGTTTTGTAATGAATTATTCCAGGGAATTTTTATTTATTTATTTATAAAATGTATTGGCTGCCCATCTTACCATAGGGTAACTCTGAGCGGCTTACAGTTACTTATAAACTAAAGCATAAAAAAATTAAAAATAAACATTAAAACACATGGGGAAGGCGGGGTAGAGTAGGGGGAGAGGTGGGATCTGTTATTATTCAATCAACCACCTCCATTGAGCTATTTCCCCATTGGGGGCCCAAGCTGACTGGCAGAGCCAGGTCTTTAGGCCCTTATGAAAAGATAAGAGGGTTGGGGCCAACCTCACATCGGGGGGGGGTAGGAAGTTCCAGAGGGCAGGAACAACAGCAGAGAAGGTCCTCCTCATGGACTCTGCCATCCAGATTAATAGGGTTGACAAGGACCTGCAGCATGCCTCCTCTGCTGGCATGAGTGGTACAGCCAATCCCAGTGGGGTGAGATGGACCAATGCCATGAAGGGCTTTAAAGGTGATCACCAACACCTTGAATTGCACCTGAAAGCAGATTGGTATCCAATGCAGCTCGCAGCTTTTTGTATAGGAACATCACATAATGTGCACACAATAGGGGCAGGGCTTGTGTTGCAGGAGTGCAGTGCTGCTCTTGTGAGTCTGTGTAATGGAAATAACCTTGGGAGATAAGAGGAGGAGCTGCAGCCTAGGCAATAATCAGACAAGAGATGTCTCAAGTCATAGAAAGAATGGGATGTAGAAAGCACTTCAGAAGGGAACCTTCCTAGATCTCTAAAAAGTACTGCAAAAGTTGAGGAAGGAGAGAGGTGTTTTCAGACTTGATCAACCTTACAATAAAGGTAGTATTAGTACTCATGGCTTTGGTTTCTTGTCTGGACTATCTCAAAATGCTGTCTGTCTGTGATTCTTCTTGCCCTTCCCCTAAGGTGACCAGACGTCCCGCTTTTGGCGGGACAGACACGCTTTTCAAGCGTGTGTCCCGCGTCCCGCATTCTTTTCAAAAAGTCCCGCTTTTTTGAAAAGACTGCCGAAACAGCGGGACGTCTGGTCACCTTACCGTTTACCCCAAGGCTTAACTGTTTGAAGAGACACATGCCTGCATGCACGCCCAGGGCATTCTCAGCTTACAGCAACTCTAGGGTTAATGGCCTAAATCCAGCAAACGGGAAGCACAAAAGAGAGGTACCGGAAGCAAGTCGGGCGGAATTTCGGCGAGGCGGCTGCCTGCTGGGGAGAGGGGGAAGGGGGGCTGCTCCTCCTCTCCTTCCCCCGCCCCATCCCTAGCCCCGCCCTCGGAGGCGCCGCTGCTGTTGGGATGCGGGTGGAGGGGTGAGGGGCGAGGAGCCGTCGCTGCTGCCGTCGCCGGTTTGAGCTCCGGCGGCGGCGCAAACAGCCCTTCCTCGTCCCCCTCCCCTTCCTTTCTCCCATCGCCTCGCTGCTGCCATTGCCCTGGGGCCAGGCGGGCGACCGGGAGACCGCGGTGGTTGGATGGCTGGAGCTCGCGACAGGTAAGCTGCCGGCTGCCTCCTTTCCCCGTCTCCTGCCTCCCGTTCGTTGCTTGCCAGCCCGGCCCCAGGGCAGCTCCCAAAGGGGAGGCGGGAGGCGAGGAAAGGCCTCCTGAAGGGCTGCCGGCTCCCGAAGGGGAGGCGGGAGGCGAGGAAAGGCCTCCCGCCTCCCCCCCCACCTGGACGCCGACATTTGCTGTGTTTTGCCCTCTGCGCATGCGCAGCATTCTGCGCATGCGCAGAGGGCAAAACAAATGGCGGCGCCCAGGCGCCCCCCCCGTCCCGCTTAAAAAAAAAATCTGGTCACTTTACCTTCCCCCCATCTTGCACAAATATTGCAACTTCGTATAAAGCACTAGCAATAGCCCTTGGACTTACATACCACTTTACAGTGCTTTACAGCCCTCTCTAAGTGGTTTACAGAGTTGGTATATTGCCCCCAACAATCTGGGTCCTCATTTTACCGACCTTGAAAGGATGGAAGGCTGAGTCAACTTTGAGCCAGTGAGACTCAAACTGCTGAACTCCTGGCAACCAGCAGTCAGCAGAAGTAGCCTGCAGTACTGCATTCTAACCACTGCGCCACCACAACTCTAAAATCCCAAACCAGAATTAGTTTTGTTTAGTTGAATAAGTCAGATGGCCTAGTTCACACAAAATGAGGCGGCTTTTCATGTCACACTAAGCCATAAATATAGGATATTTTGCCTTTTAACCCAGACCTACAGTATATGTGAAGAGAAGAGTCTAATTTCCACCCAGAGCATACCAGCTTTCCTTTAGCTCACAAGCCAGTTCCATTTGCCTGCCAAGATGTTTCCTCCCCACTCCACGCCCCATTTGTAGCTAGGTGGAGGGACCTCTTTCTTCTTCTTTTTTTAAAAATAATTGTTATTGAACATTTTCAACATTAAAAACACAAAACACGAAAACACACAAAATGAAAAAAAATTCTCGTTACAGCGAATTCGTATCGGTATCACTAATATCCATAACTTACATAAATTCTAATTTTATAATGCATTATACTATACTATTATATAATTCTTATTTCGTAGTTATCTTTCTATTCTCTAACCAGGTATACCATCTAGTCCAAACCTGATAATACTCTGATTCATCTCTCTCATTCAATTATAGCAATAGCACTTTTCTTATATACCGCTTCATAGTGCTTTACAGCACTCTCTAAGCGGTTTACAGAGTTCAGCATATTGCCCCCAACAATCTGGGTCCTCATTTTACCGACCTCGGAAGGATGGAAGGCTGAGTCAACCTTGAGCCTAGTGAGATTTGAACAGCTGAACTGTTGAACTAGCAGTCAGCCTGCAATGGCTGCATTTAACCACTGCACCACTTATCCATCTCAGCGCATTCAAGTATTTTTCTAATGATCATTGCATCTGGTGGACTATCGGCCTGTTTCCAATTTTGCGCTAGTGTGATTCTGGTTGCTGTCAATATATGCAATATTATGTATTGGATTCTTTTTGCCCATTTTCGCCTCTAAGATGCCTAGGGGGAATAGTTCCGGTTTCATTTATATTTTTTGTCCCATAATTTCTTCCAGCCAATTCCTTATTTTACGCCAATATTTCCTAGCCTTAGGACAGGTCCACCACATATGGTAGAAAGTACCCTGTTTATACCCACATCTCCAACATTCTGGTGAACAACCTCTTTCTTGATAGACAACTCCATTGACCTGTTAAATCTTCCTGGTCCATTACAACCACATATAATTTTTATATTTTTCAGTTACAGGTTCAAGACAGCATAAAACTAAGTGGAAATCATCCCTGAAAGGAATAAAATGGGTTTGTAGAGATGAATGAGTCAACCGGTCAATATTTAACCAATTTATTGGTTTTAAATATATCAACCAGCTAAACAACTCTTTCTCAGTGTAGTCACTCAAACAATTAAACAGCTTTGATCAAGAGATTTCAAAGGGAGTAGTATCAAAAAAAAGTATACAAATGAAAAACCACGAAAACCAAAAACCAAAACACAGATTAGCAAATAAAAGCAATTCAGTTTTGAAGAACAAATTACACTTTGTCCACATAGACTCTTACTGATCAGGAATTTATTTATTTTTTTGCCCGTTTTATTGATAAAAGACTAATTCCTTGGCCATCAGAAAAGACATTATCTTTTTTTGCTTTCTTCAAGGTTTTAAAATTCTTCATAAATGGATGTATTCCAAGGTTTTGGTATGTAGTTCAACATCACATTAACATCTTCAAATCTTATTTATTTCCTCAAAATCATCATTATCATCACCATTAAGATCATCATCATCATGCATTAGATCAAAATTGGATGGTCTGAGCACAAGCTCAAATCATTTGTCAAAACACTATCAAATATATTATGTCTTCAGGGTGGAAAGTTTTAACCCAGTTCTTAATCATCTGCTGAGGTGCCAAGGAAACAAGAAAGTTTGATGAATAAAACTCATTTTAAGATAATTAGAAATATATCTAACTTTCTTTAAAATATGAAACCATTCATTGCCCTTAAACAAAATTCCAGTGCTATATTCTTGCAATTTACCAATATCCATCTTAATAATGCTTTTCAACCTTCCATAAATATTAAACGGTAGCTCAGATCTTTCTAAAACATTCTACAGCATACAGTACAAATAATTTGGAAGTTGCAGAAGTTGCCAGTGCATCCATTCCCTATTGGGAAATTAAAAGACCTTTTCACTGAATATGTGGCCAGTCGGTAATTTTAAACAATCTAATTTTTTTCTTGCAGTAAAAGAGCTTTTAACCATAAACTGGTGTGAGGGTATAATATACTTAGAGAAGTCTAACCATTCTAAAAAAAAGTTTAAAATTTGCCTGCAGTGTTTAGATTGGAATCCTCCCACAACCCATAGCTCTCTTTGCCATAAGTCCTCATTATTGGTTCTGGGATGACAACAGGAAGTTAGCTGGCCTAAGAGTACATGCTTTTCTCAACCAAGAGTGGGATCTCTTGTGCTGATCTAAACTGGCCAGATGCTGTTCCACATGTGGCATTTATTCTGCCACATGTAATGTAATATAATGGATGTGAATGAGGCACTTTCTATTCTGGAATGCCATCAAGCCTGCACCCTCATTTTACATCCATTCTTGTCCCTGTTGAATAGAATAGAATAGAATAGAATAGAATAGAATAGAATAGAATAGAATAGAATAGAATAGAATAGAATAGCAGAGTGGGAAAGGACCTTGTAGGTCTTCTAGTCCAACCCCCTACTCAGGCAGGAAATCCTATACCACTTCAGACAAATGGTTGTCCAATCTCTTCTTAAAAACTTCCAGTGTT
The DNA here is from genome assembly GCA_023053685.1 of Diadophis punctatus similis. Classification (NCBI taxonomy): domain Eukaryota; kingdom Metazoa; phylum Chordata; class Lepidosauria; order Squamata; family Dipsadidae; genus Diadophis; species Diadophis punctatus. The sequence goes on along the minus strand of JALIGW010000051.1, from coordinate 3,589,759 downwards.
GGAGCATTCACAACTTCTGGAGGCAAGTTTTAGATCTCTGAAAATGCACTTCAGTTTTCTGTCAATGGAGATTCTCAGTCATCCAGGTCATGGTTGTCCCAAAGGTGTTTTTTTCAAGAGGCAACAGGACTTTCTTGTTTTTCTTTAAAAATGTTTCGCTTCTTGGATGAGAAGCGAAACGTCTTCAAAGGAAAACCAGAAAGTCCAGTTGCCTCTTGAAAAAAACACCTTTGGGACTTCAGTTTTCTCTTAATACATCGTAAGGGAAGGTCATCAGAGCACGAAATCCAGATTTCCACCCCCACTTGAGAAACTGTATTATTAGGGAATTAATTGGACCTTGAGCTGAAGAGAAAAAAAATCTTGGTTGTGTTCAAATCTGAAACTTAACTCAAGCTCCCAACCTCCATGCCTCTCCATTATTGTAATTATAACCGGAAGACACCAAATGGCACTTTTTTTCCCTGTATGTAGGATATGATTTATTGAATTAATGTTTATCATGCTGTCCATTGAAACTAACTTAAAATGGAGCAAATTGTATGGAATGGTATGCTGTAATGACAGGAGGACATATATCAAACTGAAGATAAAACACAGTTTTTTTTTTCTTTGAAGAGGACAAAATGTTTATTTCTTGGCAAAAATTTCAGCCACAGTTGCTTCTACTGAAGGGATAAATCCTGCCAAGTTTCTGTGCTTAGGGTGGTGGGTTTTATGTTATTATTCAACAGCCAAACCAAATATTGGTATTCTGTTTAATGAAAAACTATATGCCAGATCTGTAGCCACAGTGAAATGCCCAAAAAAAATGGCTCTGTTTTGCAATAAATGTCTTTAATTATCGTAAATAAATTTATGCTTAATGGAATATAGTGATACTTTTTTTACTCACTAAAATATCAGTACGTGAAAAGATTTCAGAGCTGGGGTCCTTGCGCTAACGAAGTATTTTTAGGTAGCTCTTGTGAGTTTAAAAATCATGGTGTTGGGCAATTATGTGTCCATAACATTTTCAACAAAGTTTAAAGATTAGATTTTTGTGATCTCTCTCTCTCTCTCTCTCTCTCTCTCTCTCTCTCTCTCTCTCTCTCTCTCTCTCTCTCTCTCTCTCTCTCTCTCTCTCTCTCTCTCTCTCTGTGTGTGTGTGTGTGTGTGTGTGTGTGTGTTCACGAATGAAATCAAGAAGACTTTCCAGTATTAACTGTTCAATCAGAATAATAATGCTGATCTCAACCTTGTTTGAATGCTAAATTGACCAACTGCAGGCGGTTTTCGACATGTAAATTCACTGCTCTGCATGCTTTCACTGAGTTTTGCAAAAGAGAATTGGTCTATTTGACTTATCCTACTTTGATTTTCCCAAGAAAATCAATATGATAAAGTAATCCTTTCCTTCCCTCCTCTTCTGTGCTAAGCCCTTCTGAGAACAGTCAAGAGGTACTTCTTCAATTATTTCTGGCTTGTTTGCATTAAATCCTTTCAAAGGGACCCCATGTAAATCTGCAACTTTAATAAAGATGTCTCCATATGAAATAAGCTAAATAAAATTCTGCATTTAAGGTGAGTAAGAGGCAGTTGTGGACAGAATTGCTTAATATCTTTTCATCCTAATTTCTTTCTTTTTCCTCTCCAAAACCTGCTGCTGTTATATAAAAATATATGGGAAGAATTTGATAGGATATGCATAATTCATGCTTGTGGCCTTTGTGCCTTGCCCTTCTCTTCTCTGCCATCCTACATATTTAGTTGAGACAAATATTATTCTCTCTTGCTATCAAAACAATTTTGAGGGGTAAGAAGCAATGCATACCATGTTTTTAACTGGAAGACCACAAAGCCCATGGTGATTTCTTAATATGCTCCATTAATATTTACTCTGGTAGGTTGTCAAAATCTAGAATGTGAAAGCTAATCAGAACAAGGGCTTTTCTTTTAGTCTTGAAATAAAGACTTTAATTTAAGAAATAGCAGAGGGAATTTAGGAATGTGTTACTATCTGTGAGGCTTTCATTTAAAGTAGAATTAGAGGTTATGGATTATCACTTTGCAGTGATCAGGTGCAAGGATCAGCAAAATGCAGTAAAACTGATTGGTTCTTAATAATTTAACCATCAATAGGATCAGATATAATTGAGTTGTAATGTTGGCTTCTGGATCACATGCCTTTAAAGCTAACATAAATATTCCTCAAAGCCAAATAAAGATTCTGAACATAATACCAAGTGATTCCATTAAGGAGAGATGTAGAAAACATTTCTACAATTTTTGTCACATTGTGAAATAGCATTGAAAAATCTGTATTTTCCGTTTGAACTAAAATGTATCATTTGGATACATTTGGATGTATTTGGATAATTTATTTTAGTTATCTTTATAGGCATACTTGGTCTATTTATTTTCATTAAGTGTTATTAGCAGAACCCTAACATGTAATTATGGAGTGGAAAAAAATGGCAATAAAATCCTTTGCTTTTAGACTTAAAATTTTGTTTTGTTGGACACACACACACACACACACACACACACACACACACACTTCTGGAACCAGATCAAACTTAGTAAAAGAAATATGTGTGCTTGTTCAATATGCTTGGTTCTCACATAACACTAAGCCAACATCACACTCACATAAAAAAGACAAACCACTTTATGGATTACTGCCAGGTGTAAAGAATCAGGACCACACAGTAAGTTGCAATTCAGAAGATTTATTGCTCAGGAATAACGTTCTTATCTATACACAAGAATCTAGTCAAGTTTAGTGAAGTTCATCACTAAATCAGTGCCAGATAAGGGTTAATGGAATTAAAGAAGAGTTGGACTTAAACCATTTGAAGGAATGTAATGACTCTAGACTGATGACTTGTTTAACTCTGCCCCCTGCTGTGCTTGCTCTTCTCCTACAATTGCTGCAATAAGTGAATTCATCCTGTCATTCTTTGAATCATTTTAGTTATTCTCAAAAGATTACTATCCTTGATTTTAAAAAAATCCAGCCAATTCAATGGAATGACTTTTTGGTGGGTCAGCTTTTAATTTTTGAAGAACAAACATCAGCCACAAAGAAGCCATATAATATATGGTGATGAGGGTAGATAAGGCAAGTTTAAATTTTTGTCCCACAGTGGTCCTGATTTTGAGCAGGGTCCTTGTGCCTTCTATCAGCATTTGTTCAAAGAGTCCCCCCCCCTGAGAACTTTCTCCCTCAGTCAAGCAACAGGTATAGGGACCCCAATTTGCATTGTAACTAGCCAAAGAGCAAAAAGATCAAACCATCCTATTTTATGCAAGGTCTAAATGTCCATAGCCCAGCCTTTATCCTTAATCATAATATGAATTGAATTGGATCTTAGATGGTCTTCTGTTGACCAAGGAAATCTCTGTCCTTCTAGAGCAAAGTTAGTGTTCCCATTTCTTGCAAACTATTTTTTTCCCATTTAGGCATTTAAAACTCAGTACAGGAAGTCCTCAACTTATGACCACAATTGGGACTGGAACTTTTGTTGCTAAGTGAGGTTTATGAGCGTGATGATGGTCATTAAGTGAGTCACAGTCAATTTTACGACATTTTTTGCTGTGGAAAAAACTGCTACCATTGTAAATACACATCGGTTGCCAATATTGGTCATATGACTGTAGGGATACCGCAATAGTCATAAGTATGAGGACACTTTTTTGAGGTCACTGTTTCAGCGCCATTGTAACTTTCAACAGTCACTAAAAATGAATAATCATAATTTGAGGACTACTTGTAAGAGATTTCTTTTAAAAAAAATTGCATGGATGTTATTCCCAGTCACTTACAGTAATTTTACCTTTAACTGTTTAAGTGTGTGGGTTGATTTTTCTCTTTCTTTTTGTTTTCATTCCATAAGATTTAGATTTAGATTTAGATTTAGATTTATTATTAGAGTTGGAAGGGACCTTGTAGGTCATCTAGTCCAACCCCCTGCTCAAGCAGGAGTTCCTACACCATTTGAGACAGATGGCAGTCCAGTCTCCCCTTGAAGGTCGCAAGTGTTGGGGCTCTCACAACCTCCGCTGGCAAGCTGTTCCACTGGTTGATCGCTCTCACCGTCAGAAAGTTTCTCCTCACTTCCAGGTTGAATCTCTCCTTGGTCAGCTTCCATCCGTTATTCCTTGTTTGGCTTTCTGGTGCCATAGAGAACAGCCTGACCCCCTCCTCTCTGTGGCAGCCCCTCAAGTATTGGAACACTGCTATCATGTCACCCCTGGTCCTTCTCTTCGCCAGACTGGCCAAGCTCAGTTCCTGCAACCGCTCTTCGTATGTTTTATTTTCCAGACCCTTTATCATCCTGGTTGCTCTCTTCTGCACTTTCTCTAGGGTTTCAATGTCTTTTTTGTAGTGTGGTGACCAAAACTGGATGCAGTACTCTAGGTGTGGTCTGACCAAGGCTTTATAGAGTGGTACTAGTACCTCTCTGGTCCTTGATTGTATCCCTCTATTTATGCAGCTCAGGACTGCGTTGGCCTTTTTGGCGGCTGCTGCACACTGCTGGCTCATATTTAGTTGGCTGTCTACCAAGACTCCAAGATCCCTCTCGCAATCGCTGCTATTGAGTGTGGTTTCACCCAGTTTGTATGTGTATTTTTGATTCTTCTTACCTAGGTGTAGAATTTTACTTTTCTCCGTGTTAAATTTCATTTTATTTGTTTGGGCCCAGTGTTCGAGTCTGTCAAGGTCCCTCTGGATTTTGAGTCTGTCCTCTGGGGTGTTTGCTACTCCCGCCAGCTTGGTATCGTCTGCAAATTTGGTTAGTTCTCCTGCTATTCCCTCATGTAGGTCATTTATGAAGATATTAAAGAGTACTGGGCCTAGGACGGAACCTTGTGGTACGCCACTGCTTACTTCTCTCCATGTGGACTTAGAGCCATTGAGGACTACTCGTTGGGTACGGTTGGTCAGCCAGTTGTTAATCCATCTGGTTGTGTAGCTGTCTATCCCGCTTTTTTCTAGCTTATGAAGAAGTAGGTTGTGGTCTACTTTGTCAAATGCTTTGCTGAAGTCCAGGTATATTATGTCTACTGCATTTCGCTGGTCTACTAATTTGGTCACAGTGTTGAAAAATGAAATGAGGTTGGTTTGGCATGACTTGTTCTTAACAAATCCGTGTTGGCTGTTGGTTATTACTTGGTTTGTTTCTAGATGATGTGAGATCTGGTTTTTAATTATTTTTTCCAGTATTTTCCCAGGTATTGATGTTAGGCTGATTGGTCTGTAGTTTCCTGGGTCTGTTTTTTTACCTTTTTTGTAGATGGGGACCACATCAGCTCTTTTCCAGTCCTCTGGGAGTTCCCCTGTGTTCCAGGATTTGTGGAAGATGTGGTGCAGTGGTTCCGAAATGACTTCTGCTAGTTCTTTTAGGACTCTGGGGTGTAATCCATCAGGTCCTGGTGCTTTGTATTCATTAAGTTCAGATAGGTGATCTCTTACTGTATTTTTGCTTAGGTTGAGTCTTGCTTCGAATCTGTTTTTTATATTTGTGTTGCTGGGTAGTTGAGCTGCAGTTTCCTTTTGTGTGAAGACTGATGCGAAGAATGTGTTCAGTAGCTCTGCTTTGTCTGTGTTGTCTGTTACTTCTTTGCCGTCTTCTCTCCTTAGTGGACCAACTGTTTCTTTGATTTTTTTCTTGTTGTTTATGTGTTGGAAGAAGCTTTTTTTGTTGTCTTTGACTTTTGTTGCGAGTCTTTGTTCATTCTGGGCCTTTGCTGTCCTGATTTTTTCTTTACAGATTCTGGCTGTCTGTTGGTACTCTGCCTTGGTTATGTGCCCATCTTTCCATTTTTTGTATTTATCTTTTTTTTCATTCAGTTTATCGGTGAGGTCTTTGTTTAGCCATGCTGGTTTCCTTTTGGATTTCTTGTTTTTCTTCCTCATCGGTATTGTGGTGTTCTGGGCTTTTATGATCGTGTTTTTCAGGATCTCCCAGGCTTCTTGAGTTGTTTTACCCTTTAGTACTTTCATCCAAGGGAACTTCCCCAAGTTTTCTCTGAGTTTATTGAAGTCGGCTTTTTTGAAGTCTGGGATATAGGTGTTGTTATGTTCAGTTATTTGTGTTTGCTTTATGGTGAATTTTAGTATTACGTGGTCACTCTCGCCAAGTGGTCCTGCAGCTTCAACTCCTTCTATTGTTTCTTCTCTGTTTGTAAGTATTAAATCCAGTATGGCTGCCCCTCTAGTTCCCTCCTCCACTTTTTGGACAATGAAGTTGTCAGCTAGGCTGGTTAGGAATCTGTTAGATTTCTCACTTGGTGTTGAGTTGGTTTTCCAGTTGATATCCGGGTAGTTGAAGTCTCCCATTATTACAATGTTGTTTTTCTTGTATATGTTCTTTAGCTGGTTGGTAAAAAGGGTGTCCATTGTTTCTGTTTGGTTTGGTGGTCTGTAGTATACTCCTATTGTTGTGTCGTTCTTTTTTTCTTTTATGTTGACCCATATGCATTCTAATGGGTTTTCTTCCTTAGTTACTTGTAGCTCTGTAGCTACATAGTGGTCCTTTATATACAATGCAACACCACTTCCTTTTTTATGTGATCTGGTTTTTTTGAAGAGTTTGTATCCTTTTATCTGTGTGTTCCAATCGTGTGATTCATCCCACCAAGTTTCTGTTATTCCGACTATGTCATGTGTACCTTCGTGCATTAATATTTCAAGTTCACCTTGTTTATTCCCTAGGCTTTGTGCATTTGTGTAGAGGCATTTGAGTTCTTTGTGCCTGGTTGTGGGTGTTCTTTCTTTGTCTCTTATTTGTCGTTTGAGTTTGTTTTCTTCCCCATCCCTTTTTGGTTCATTGTTTGTTTTGTTTGCTTGGGGTCCATGCTTGGAGTTGGGCCCCGGGGATCCTGTAGATTGGTCACCCTCCCCTCGCGATTTTAGTTTAAAGCCCTCCTGACAAGTTGGGCCAGTCTTTTTCCGAGGACATTCTTCCCAGTCTTTGTGAGATGTAACCCGTCCCTTGCCAAAAGTCCATCTTGGAGGTAGTGCAGTCCGTGGTCTAGGAATCCAAAGTTTTTTTGGCGACACCAACCCTTTAGCCAGTGGTTTACTTGTAGGATTCTTTGTTCCCTTGCTGGGTGTTGTCCTCTTGTTGGTAGTATGGATGAGAAGACTACTTGCGCACCTAGGTTTTTGACGTTCTTGCCTAGTTGCTCATAGTCGTTCTGTATTATTTTCAAGTTCTTTTTTGTGTCATTTGTTCCTACATGGAGTAATAGTAGGGGGTAATAGTCTGTGGGTTTTATTATTTTGGTTACTTTCTCTGCTACGTCTATGATTTTGGCTCCTGGAAGGCAGCATACCTCTCTGGATTGGTTATCTGGTCTACAGATGGCGGGTTCAGTTCCTCTGAGGATTGAATCTCCTATTACCAGTACTTGCCTTTTCTTTTTGCTTGGGGTTGTTTGGGGAGTTTCTTTCTGTGTTGTAGTGGTGTTTGGTGGTGCTGCTTTGTTGAGCGTTCTTTCTGGTGTTTCTTTTCTGTGTGTCTGTGCGTTATCTTCTATTGGAAGTCCCTGGTATTGGTTGCTTAGAGTCAGTGGGGTTGGGTCTGGGTGGGTTGGTTTGGACTGTGGTTTTGTGTTTGGTTTGTGTTTTTTTCTGTGGGTGACATGTGTCCATCTGCTTTCTTCCTCTGGGGGGTTACCTGTAGTGGAAGTTGCTTGGTCATTTTTATGTTCTTTTTGTGCATGTTCTTTTTGTGAGGTTTGGGGTTTCTCATTTTGTTGATTGAGTTTGAGGGTGTTTAGGTTTTTCTCTAGATCTTCTACTTTTTCTTCTAGTAATTTGATTAGTTTGCATTTGGTACATATGTAGTTTTGGAGTTCTGTGGGCATGAGAGTGTACATGGAGCATGCTCTGCAGGTCACAATAGAGTCTGTTCCTTGTGTGCTGGGGTTGTTTGGGTTGCTGCTGTTTTCGATGTCTTTCATTTGTGGGTATTTGGTGGTGGTGTTTTTTTGGGTTGTGCCTGACATGGTCACTAATTAGTTTGTGTTAATTAATTAGTAATTAATGCATATAATACCTATAATATATAAAATTCAGCTGATATAGATATATAGATAGTTTAAGTAATATGTAATGTAAATATGTTCATTAAATCAGTAACAATATCTCTTCAATTTAAGTTGTAATTATTATTAATCTTTCAATGTAGATATACCCCAGCTTCCTTCTGCTGCTTAGATAACACCCTTCCAAATCCTCTTTATATTTCACCGTTCTTTTCTTTCCTTTAAGCTCAGTTTTTCCACCTTTTTAAAGACAACAAGTCAGTGGGGCTTTCCCCCCCTCTACGCTCCACAGTCAGGTTATTTTTGCAGCGTCCCTTTAAATTTTTTTTTCCTCTGTCCTTCTTTCCGGAAGTGCTGGTTTTCTCCCTTCCTCCAAGATGCCGCTCATTCAAAACTGCTTAGTTACTGTAAGTTCTTTCTGTCCTTTATTTCCCTCCACCGTCCAGTATCACCACCGTTTCAAAGTAAAGGATTATTTTATCGATCCACCTCCTGTTGTCTCCGATCTCTCTTTTGCTCCGATCACACTGTTCTTTCTATGGGAAGCCTCTCAGCTGCGTTTACAAAGCCTCCTTCTCCTCGAGTCTTCCAGACTCTTTCTTTCCTCCCTCTTCTAACACCAACTCGCTTTTGTCCTCAATCCACTTTTCTTTCAGATCCCCCTGTCACGCATACCTGTTTCTTCTCTCACCAAGGAAGATAAGTTGCTGAAGTTTTGAGCCTTGCCGAGCCTCGTTCCTCCCGCTATTTCTGGCTCCACGTGGTTGGATGTTTTCTTCTCTCTCTCTTTTTTTATGGGTTCAGCTGGTCCCAGCCTTTAGATGTTGATATATGTGATATTTGGAGCTAATTTATGTCTATTGACTTATTTTGATAGCTTCTGCCTTATCTCTAACTCTAGGTTTTTGGGTCTTTTTCCTACACTCCGTCTTCAGCGATGGGACTAGGCGTCTGCCTCCGTTGCCATCTTCAATCAAGGATGATAAGACCTGGCTGGAGCAGTACAAAAGGGAAGGAGAGGTTATGAAGTGCTTGGTAAAGCAATTAAATTAATAATCTGATTCTTGTATTCTTTTCTCTGTCATCTTTGAAGGTGTCTCTTTCAAATGCTTTCTGACAGTCAAGCTTACGTTGGAGGTCACGGCCAGTCAAAGGTGAATTTTGGATCCGTGAAGCATTCAGAAGCCTCTCTGTTTCTTTTCAACCCTACATGAGGTTCTAATGGCGCCAATACAAAGGCAGCATTGTATGGAATATTCACAGACATAGGATCCTGCCCATTTCTGCTGCGAAGCAGGTCACCAAAGTCACTTGTGACACAAATAGACATATCTGATGTCACATTTGATTGAATACACAATCCACGTTGACTACTTCTGCTGACCTAATCATGCAGACAAGTTTCAAAGTTTTGCTAGTGACTGAATATCTCTCCCTCTCCCTCCCTCCCTCTCTCCCTCCCTCCCTCTCTCTCTCTCATATGAACTGAAAGAGAAAACAAAATTGATGTAAGAAATATTTATGGAGTTATCCAATTTGGTCAATACACAGCTCAATAGCAAGTCCGAAAGATTTGTCAACAGCAGTTAATAATGTTCAATTAGGACAGCATAATATGGAAATAACATTTGGCAATTCAGGTTGCGATAAACTAAAATAACAGCTGTAATATTTAACAATTGGCTGTTGTGCAATGTAGGCAGTTCTTTTGCACACCGTGTTAGGCATATATCTATAGAGCCCCCCCCTTTTAAAAAAAAATCATGATTGCAACAATCAACTGGCAAAAAGAGAGTTAGATGCAACTAACAATCCTTTTGTGATAAGCCAGGTCAGAAAGCAAACCCCATAAGACAGACTGGAGCAGCTACTTTATTAATATAGGCTATGGTAGCGGAATCCTGGAAGCCTGACCATGTTTTTCCTTCCCTCCCTTTTATACCAGGGGGAGTCAAGGTTTCTTATTAATACCTTCTTTCCTTTCCAGGCTTAGTTCATATTTTGCTAATCAGTGAAGGCATCTGCCTGATCGCCTCTGAATGTTATCTCATTATTGTGGATTTAAAAAAAAACATTTCATCCCTTTTGCCTAGATAACGGTTCCTGCAGGTTCCTGTTATTAATTAGGATCATGAGACAAAAATATGTACCTGCCCCATCTCTGTAGAGCAGGGGTGTCAAACTCAAGGCCTGCAGGCTGGATGAGGCCCGCGATGTGGTCGGATGCGGCCTGCGGGGCCGTCCTGGAAAATGTAAGGGGCCGGCCCGCGTTGCTTCGGCCCGGTCTATCCAACGTGAAGAGGAAACATGCCAGCAGCTTGGGGAGTAGTGTCAAGCTGGCCATGCGCACCCAGTTGGCCACACCCACCCAGTTGGCCACGCCCCCAGCCTCCCCGAGGTCAACCACAGCCCTGATGCGGCCCTCAATGAAATTGAGTTTGACATCCTTGCTGTAGAGAGTAAGGAAGATAACTATAACAAAGATATTCCCTAGGATATAAGGAAAGTTTCAATCAGACTAGCCATAGTTTGTAATTATTTCCAATCTCAGTAAAAGTAATATTAACCTTCAAGTAATTTCCTGGCCTGGTCTGTTTACTGGGGCCAAGGGTGTCTGATGTTGTGTAAAGCACAAAGCAAGTTCTGTGGAACACAGACTAGCAATTTATTAAGCTTGTTGACACAGGAATGGGAAACCTGTGAACTTTCAAAATCAACAACTTCCAAGTTCTGTCACCATAAATGATCCTGATGGAAACTTAAAATATCTGAAGGGCCATGGACCCTCAAGCTCCTTTTGCATTGGATAGACAATTCCATGGCATGATAGACAATTGTCTAGATAGACAATTGCAAGGTGGTATGTTCATTTGCAATTGTCATGCTGGATCATAATAAAACTGAATTGAAATGAATTGAAATGGAAATGTTGATTTACAAAGATTCATAATGATTGCCCCACCTGGCTATGAAAATAATGAAGTCACTGCTGTTGCTTTCTTTGATCAGGGTACCTCCTGAACTGAAGCCACTACTGTAATTTTGTTAGCTCAATCCTGCCCACTGGTACTCTCCATATTTATTTTATTTTATTTTATTTTATTATTTTATTTTATTTTATTTTATTTTATTTTATTATTTTATTTTATTTTATTTTATTTTATTTTATTTTATTTTATTTTATTTTATTTTATTTTATTTTATTTTATTTTATTTTATTTTATTTTATTTTATTTTATTTTATTTTATTTTATTTTATTATTTTATTTTATTTTATTTTATTTTATTTTATTTTATTTTATTTTATTTTATTTTATTTTATTTTATTTTATTTTATTTTATTTTATTTTATTTATTGCAGAAAATAGTTTTAGTCCTTCTCTTAAGGCAAGGGTGTTAAACTTGCAGCCCATGGGCTGGATGCATCATGCGCTGGCCACAACCACACCCAGTTTTAGCGAAGGGGGGAAAAGTCACAATACGTCACATGACGATGCCGCGACGACCTGTAGGAAGTTAGCACCCACCCCCTCCTAGAAAAATGAAATATCCTAGGAAATATTAAAAGGCAGAATATTATATATAGTAGAATATCCCTGGAAACATGCTTTTAAGCAGACAAAAGACTCATATTACTAGCCTCCACCAGTTGTCAATGTGCCAGCTCCCTCCCACCTTGGTCAATGGGCCTTAAGGACTGGGCCCGGCTACAGTCTTCTACATAACAAACAAAGAACCATAATAGGAATCCCAAAGCCCTTTCATTAGACCACATAGGAATCCCAAAGCCCTTTCATCAACCATGCCCCTGGGATTCAGGACAGCCCACAAGAGTTGCCCCAGCATGCCCCGGAGGGTCTGACCACCAATCGGAGTGCATTACATTACATACAGGAACAGGAAACTAAGAGGTGGGGCCCAAGAGAGAGTATAAAGCAAGGAACTCCCAGCATTTTGGCCCTTTCTTTCTCTGGACCCAACACCTGAAAACATGTGATCCACCTTTTCTGTTCAGGAGCTCATCCCATGTGCTCCTGTTCCTTTGTTCTCCATTAAAACCTTCTTTCCAAGCAACTTCCATGAATCCAGTGTTCTTTTTCCCCACTTGGAACTGAACCCAGAAGAATATTACTTCCAACAGACCCAGTTTGACACCCCTGTTTTAACGGGACACACACACACACAAACATTAACATGAGCTACAATCCCTATAATACACTCCTATCAGCTTCTTTAATCTATCTCTCTGGACACAATCAGAGATGTTGCAGGATATTTAGTAGATAACTAGATTAGAGGAGAGCCAATCTGGGATAGTGATAAAAAGGAAGGCACTAGAAATTGGGAGACTATGGCTTTTAGTCCTGCCTTAAGTAAAAAACTGGCTGGGAACTTTGGGCTAGTCACTCTGCCTCAGGTGTCAAAACTAGAGGTAGAGTTCTTGTCTCACAATCAGGAGGTTGTGAGTTTGATCCTAGGTAGCGGCAGATTTAAGGGTCTCCTGCTTGGGCAGGGGGTTGGACTAGATGACCTGCAAGGTCCCTTCCAACTCCGTTACTCTGTTAAACCTGAAGGCAGAAAGATATACCCCATCCAGTACTAGAAACCAGTACATCCAGGCAACAAAATTCTGTGTGACCCCCAGATGGCAGCAAAGAGTGACTGTTTTGATATCTCTTGGCTGCCACCTTGTGGTCATCTGGAGTTTGCAGCCCAGGTCTGGCACTCCACCACATTTTCTTTCTGTGTTGCAGTGTTCAAAGGCTGAGGAGCAGCTTTCCCATTAAGCGGCATGTAACAGATAACTCAAATGAAATCTCAGTGGTAAATCTGCTTTCGAGCACCTGGTGCATTTCCTCTAATGAAGCCTTTTTCTCTCCATGATATGAATCCATTAGACACTGCAAAGCTTGAGTATGTAAAATATTTTGTTTATCTGGCTCTTCTCAAAGGCGCTGTCTGTCATCGTAGATGTCTGCATAGTAAATATAGCTGCTGTATTCTGGCAGAGGGCATAATGTGAGAGGCGATTAGATTTACGCCAAACATAAATGGCAAAATCCCTAATAAACCATAATTCCTTACTTCAATCATAACATTAGCATTAAAGCTAAGGGTTTCCCATTTCTTTCTAATTCTGTACAATATCTTATTTTACTTTCACATTTCCCTCTTTTTTCCTGCAGTACAACACTTTAATTTCTAATTTAAAGGAAAAGAAAAGAAGTAGACCGTCAACTGGAAGATTTAAAAAAAAAAACCCCAGAGAAGATAAATTGCTGTGTTTGTAAGTTATACAATTAAAAGGAACAAAGAGGGAATCAGAAATAATTCTGGCTGACCAAGAAAAGACAGTATGTTGAGATGGGACTAAAGGTAGAGAGAATGAATGGATAAAGATATCCTCTCTCACATACTTTCTCTGAATTTGTGTTTGTCCCCAAGCACAAAAAACTGTCCTTTTACAGGCTGAATAGTACAGGTAATCCTTGACTTATGACAGACTGCCTCAGGGTTACTTATGATGTGGATTTGAAATTCCGATCGATCCCTCCCCTTGCAGTGATGTGATTGCATTATGGCCACTCAGCAACCAGCCTGATTTGTGACTATTTACAACATCCCATAGTCATATGACTGCAATTTATGGCGTTTACTACCAGTTTCTGGCAAAAAAACCCTCCCGTACCAGACAAAGCTTACACACAATACCATTAACTTCTTAATGATGCAGCATTTACTTAATGACCACTGTAAAAAAAAGTCATTAAATTGGGTGTGGTCATGTGATGATCTGTTTAACAACTACTTAATGACTTACAACCATAATTCTGGGCTCAATTATGGTTGCAAATTGAGGACTATCTGCAGAGAGAGCGACCCAAGTTTTTCGTATGGGCTCCATTTTTTCCTTAGACATCATATTTCAGTGATGAGGATACACAGGGACATCAGCGGAGAAGTCTGAAGTTTTTCTGCAACCTTTTGTTTCGGAATGAGTTTAAAAAGCAACCGCAGTAGACAGCTTGTAGAATTTGTGGTCCAAACTGGGAGAAAATAAACAAGCTCATGTTTTATACCAAATCCAGAAATTCTATTGGCAAAATTGAAATGAACACCACAGTTTCATCGGGAAGTTACAGTTCCTTTGTATACATGACTGAAAAATCTGTGGTGTTTTTTAACCACTTAAATGTTAAAATTATTTTGTAGCGATTGGTATCATCTTCACATTTGCACAATAGTGCATCAATAAGGGCTCTGGTGTCCATTCGACAGTGTTCTCCAGCTCCACAGTGACCTGGCTAAACTGCAAGAGAGATTTGTAAAACAATTAAGAAAGCCAAGGATTCAACTCAGGGGTGAAATGCTATCGGTTCGGCCCGGTTCGGGCGTACCGGTAGCGGCGGGGGCCGGTGGTTTGGAGAACCGGTAGCGGCGGCGGGGCAAGGCTCCGCCCACCCGCCCGGATGTCACCATTTTCTGTTTCTTAACCCTCTATGCATGCGCAAAGCCTTCTGCGCATGCACAGAGGGTGAAAAAGCATGCACTTCCGAACCTGTAAGTAAGGTAAGTAGATTTCACAGCTGATTCAACTGTTTTGACATTTTGTAGGAGAGCACCTTATGTAAAGAGACCAGGTCCCTTTTCCAGATCACCACAGCTTTCTTAATTATTGATCAATTCATCTATGACTTCCTCCATTCGGTAATAACAGTGGAAGGTTAGAACAGGTTTATTCACAGCTGGAGAAAATACTGCTTGCTTATTTCCGATTTAATTAGTAATAAGAAGTAATTCCTCTATTTTTGGATGTCTAGTTAAATGGATAGATGATAAGGCTAAAATCTGGGCCACAACTACAGTACAGGTCAGTGATGGCGAACCTTTTTTGGTTCGCGTGCCAAAAGGGGGGAGGAATGCGGGGGATCACGTATGTGCGTGCCCACACTCATAATTCCATGCACCCCAGCACATGCACGCATGACCCCCCTGCTCCCAGCATGCAATGGCACGCCCGTTTTTCACTCTCCCAAGGCTCCAGAGCCTTTCTAGGACCCTGGGGAGGGCGAAAATGGCCTTCCCCACCCCCTCTGGAGGCTGGAAACAGCCTGTTTCCCGACTCCCAGTGGGCCCAGAAGGCCCGAAAATCAGCTGGCTGGTGTACACATGCACGCCGGACCTGAGCTTGCGTGCCCACCGATATGGCTCTGCGTGCCACTTGTGGCACCCGTGCCATAGGTTCGCCATCACGGGTATAGGTAATCCTCAACTTACAACAGTTTGTTTAGCGACCATTCAAAGTTACAACGACATTGGAAAAAAGTGGCTTATGATCATTTTGCACGCTTATCACCATTGCAGCATCCCCATGGTCATGTGATTTACATTTGGATACTTGACAACTGACTCACATTTATGACGATTGCAGTGTCCCAGGGTTATACAGTATGATTTCATTTTGCAATCCTCTGACAAAGTCAACGAGGAAGCCAAGATTCACGTAACAACCGTGTCACTAAGTTAACAATTGCAAGTGGTTCATTTAACAGATGCGGCAAGAAAAGTCGTAAAAATTGGGCAAAACTCACTTAACTAATTTCCCACTTAGCAACATAAATTTGGGGCTCAATTGTGGTGGTAAGTTGAGGACTACCTGTAGTCAGCAAAAGCCAGTGGGGTAAAATAGTGAAGATGCTGTACCAGAAGCAGGAGCTCCAAGTTCAAGTCCATCAACAGTCATGGAAGCCCACTGAGGCACCTTGGGGACAATCGCTGTGCGATATGGTAGCTCACCAGGGCCTTTTACCACATGCGAAAATGGGGAGAAGAAATGTATTTATTTATTTGTATCCCTCCTTTATTATTTTTATAAGTAACTCAAGGCGGCGAAGGAACGCCGCATATGCTCTCTTAAGTTCCTGAAAGAAAGTTGAGCTCCGTCTCAAAGCCATAGGTGAGGCAATTCATAACTTTGGCTAGCATTCAGAACGGTTTCCCCCTACTGTTATCCACTGTAGTCTCAGCATCATCCACACTATCTAATGAACTCTGTCAGGGCGCTCCAAACTTACCTTTAGCTTAACATTTAAAACGTTGCAATAATTTCTCGCTCTGGTGTGTCTTTAGCATTTTAATTAGTTATATACATTCCGAGCTGGCATTGCTGCACTTACGGAGCATTGTTTCAAAATATGGGAATATAACAATTTATTCTTACCTGCAGCTCGCCAGAATGTCCATCCCCATCACCCAAATTAGATAGAGAATTCAAAAAAAAGAGGAACGGTCTGGAAATGTATACATAAATAGGAGAGTTAGGTTCTTCTTTAGCAATTGGCGGCACTTAATGACATTTTCAAAGAGAGCGCTTGTGTTTGGAAGGTATATAAAAGCTAAATTAAGAAGCCAGCAATGGTGGGTGGGCTACCTGGGCACAACCATTCATTATCATCCTCAGTTCAGGATGCTACCAGGCAGGGGTGGGTTCCTAATTTTTTTACTACCACTCTGTGGGCGTGGCTTATTTTGTGGGTGTGGCTTGCCAGCCATGTGACTGGGTGGGCGTGGGCCTCGGGAGCTTGGCAGCGGCTGCAGAAGCGGGGGGGCATTGCCCACCTGCAACGCGACCCCCGCAGCAGGAGCAGCAAGACCGCGGCAGCGGTTCTAGGAGGCTCCGTCCGGTCTGAATGCTTCTCCCCATTCGATGATCCTAGGCTCCTGCCGCCCGTTCCCCCTCCCCTCAGCAGCTCGAGAAGCCTCAAACGTGCAAAAATGCCTGTGATTATCACCGCGCGTTCATGGCTTCTTGGACTGCTGAAGGGAGGGGAATGGAGATAGCTCCTGCCACCCGTTCTTTCAGCGTCTCACGCGCTCCCTCAGCCATCCTCCACTGCTTGGACTCACTGTGGGGTAGGAAGGCAGCACATGCGCAGTGCCAGAAGCTCGGCTTCTGGGCATGCGCAGAAGAAAATTTTTAAAAATGTAAATTTTTTTAAAATGGCTGTGCCCAGGCACCGGCAACCGACTGCACTGGTACTGTGATGTCACCAGCGGGCCGCTACCGGTGCTATAGAGTGGACCGCACCGGTAGGAACCCACCATTGCTACCAGATCAGAAAACTGCTGTTGTTGTTAAAGCCAAGTAGAGCTAAGGTGCATTCAAAAGGAAAACATCACTTTGAGTCTTTTCCTGCCCTGAGGATGTAGTTAAATAATATTTTTATGTACTGTATCCATTTGGCTTACTCTGCCCTTCCACCAGCTCCTAGGATAGGTTATAATGAATTAAAATTACAATAAAGCAAAACAGAGAACAAGAACCTAAAAATGACATAACATAAACAGTACAATAAAAGCAACTTTTACTTCCTTTCAGGAGGCACTCAGATTTAGCTGCATATGTTTATATTACCTGTCTTCCCTGGAAATCATTAACATTTGGTTTATGCAGCATTTTTACTGGATTTACTGCTTTCTAAGAGGAAGATGGGTATAAACCTTCAGTGTTCCATATAGCAAATGAAGTGTGCTTGACATTTGATATACTACAAAGCCTTTTAGCTACTTGAAAAGAAGCTCTTTCTACTTTCTGTGCCTTCAAACAGTCTCTAAATAACAGCTCTCTTCTGCAGAATGAGTCTGAACGTTTAACTGCGGTGTCCAAATTTGCTTCCAAAATTTGCTGAGAAATTGGGGTGGTAGAAGTGGAGAAATATATTTTGCAAAATCAAACAACAAATGATCCCCATTTGCTTAATTGCCTGAAGCAGGAACAGGCTCACTTTGATGTCTATCACGAAGTGTAAGCTTTGTTGGATTAGCATCCAGGATCCAAAATGTGAACTGAATTAAATTACCAGCAAGAACGGTCAGAATGAGTGCGCAGCTATGCAGGAACAGTGTCAGGCACTTCGATCTACATTCGTGGGACAGATGAGGCCTAATCAGGACGCACAGGAGTTGCTTGCAATGAGTTCTTGTCATATAGCTGTCCTCACATCCACAGGAATTTCCACAAACAAGGTTAAATGAGATGAGATTGCAACAGAATCACATAAAGAAGCACTGGGAAGATCCTTGGAGATCATCCAGTCCAAAACCCTTGCCCAGTATAAAAACTCTGGAATTGTAATAGACTCACCAAGATGATATAATCTAACTATCATAATTATTTTCTGGTTCAAGCTAGAAACCTGCTATGTCTTCTAAAGAGCAAGTGACCTAAATTATGGGAAATTAATTACAAACTTACAATGGCAGTGGCCTATAAGGAAAATTTATATAAAATGTTTTACCGATGGCATCTGCCACCAGCGAGATTGGCCAAAATGTTTCCAAACCTGTCCCCGGAATGTTGGAAATGCAGTCACAAATAGCAATAGCAATAGCACTTATATACCGCTTCATAGTGCTTTACTGCCCTCTCTAAGCGGTTTACAGAGTTCAGCATATTGCCCCCAACAATCTGGGTCCCCATTTTACCGACCTCAGAAGGATGGAAGGCTGAGTCAACCTTGAGCCGGTGAGATTTGAACAGTTAAACTGCAGCTAGCAGTCTGCTGAAGTAGCCTGCAGTGCTGCACTCTAACCACTGCGCCACCTCGGCTCTGGAACATCTGAAACATTTTACCACATGTGGTGGACTTGTTCACATGCAAGGAAATTCTGGCAAAAAGTTAGGGAATGGTTGGAAAAAATGATGGAATATAAAATTCAAATGAAACCAGAACTGTATTTATCGGGAATATTGGATTCGAAAATTGAAAAAAATAAACAGTATTTAACTCTTCACATATTAACTGCGGCCAGAATTACCTTTGCACAATACTGGAAGCAAAAAAAGGTTCCCCTGGATGAAATGGTGATTAGTAAGATTTTAGAATGTGCTGAAATGGATAGGATGAAGATGGAATTAAAAGAAAAAGAGGAATCGGACTATTATAGAATTTGAAATAGATTTTACAATTGGCTAGAAATTGGGAATCAAAGTAAGAAACAGAAAAACCTAAAACCTAAAACTAAAACCTAAATGATAAAATATTCATGTATATATGAAACTATAGGTTAAATTACTAATGGCAAAAAACATGTACCAACTGAAATGGTGAAGTAGGAAAGTAGTATATATATTTTGACACGAAATACTGTAAAATATATTGTATAGTGTTCTTAATGTTTATATTTGTACATATTCTGTTTTTGTTCAATTTGGTTTTTGTCTTATTATTTTTTACTTTTATTTATTTTTCTTTGGGTTTTTTTTTGTATTTGTATTTTGTATTTGTGTTTTTAACATTGGAAAATTAATAAAGACTATTTAAAAAAAATAAAAAAAATAAAGAGCAAGTGACCTGAAAGCCAGTCTTTTATAAAGGCAAATTTAGGCAAGTAGCAATGGCAACCATTTATGGAAGCAGCAAATTTTGCAGAAGCTGTCAGAGGTGACCGATAATCTCCCCATTGCTTATTTTAAAACACGTGGGTTACAGGGACGGGTTGCTCACTTACCTCACTGCCGGAGCCATGCGCGTGCATCTCCACGCTTCGGGGGTGCGCGCGCTTGCTATGCGCGCGTGCCCCTCATGCAATTTTGCTTCTGCGCATGCGCGGAAGCAAAATCGCGCCGCAATCTCATGAGGGGACATGCATGTGCATGAGATTGGTGCGATTTTGCTTCCGTGCATGGGCGGAGGCAAAATCTCACCGAAATCTCTCTCGC